>JANHFX010013105.1:0-23148 GCA_027560015.1 Chloroceryle amazona | reverse complement strand
TGTAATGGAGAGACGGGTGTGGGTGCGCCGCCCCAGCCCTGCACGCCACCCTCCTTGCAGTACAAAGGGAGCCGCGCACATGGGGAGAGCGAGCGCTATACAGGGCCACGCTTCAGGAGACTTCTGCAAATGAAGACTGACGTATCTTGGTTACCTTCTCCTAAATATGGGCACTGCTGGCTTCCTGTCCCTCCTCCCACAGCCCCAAGCTCGCGGACTATACCTGCACCCCCAGCTCTCCTGGCCTTTCCTGCCCTGGACGAGTTGCCGCCTGTCCGGCGCTAACTCGAGGATCGCGCTGCGTCTGCACTCGCACCCATCGGCCGCGGGCTGTTCGGGCAGGGCAGCAGCGGTGCCGCGCTGCCTGGGGAGGCAGGGTGCGGGCTTCCGCAGGGACCCTGGGGTGAAAGCACAGCACTCTGTCATCGGCGTGCCACCTCCATTTCAGCACACTGTCGGATTACAACCCCTCTAACACGGCTACCGTGCAGCTGGTAGAAAAAAAAATAAAATCAGAACTATTCAGTTTCATTTTGAAACAAATCCATCAAGTTGATTTTGAGGATCACACTGTGCTTAAGAAGGGTTTGCCTAACCGTTGTACAGCTTCAGCTCTGGAAAAGCCTCAAGGCCCAGAGTACCAGTTTTTCAGGGCAGGAGAATGGAGACTGCCAGACCATGCTGTGCCTTGAGGTACTAAAATGGCTTCCTGCACCCAAGTGTAATGGATGGTCATTTAGAAGATTCTGCTAATGCTGCTGGAGTGCCACCCAGCTATACAAGCAATGGTTCTCAAGCTGTAGTTGAGGGAAAGCTGTAGCAAACTAGTGCATTGTCATCTATAATTTGATTTTTTTTGAGTCACTTTGCTGCACACTGGCAGTATGGCCAGATGTGATTCGGGTCCATTTTCTTATTGTCCAGAATGAAGTCTGTCTTGCCTGATACAAATATTCCGGCGTGAGTAAAAGCTCCAAAGCCTGCAGAAATAATCTGCTTGCTCTCCTTGCAGCACTGCACCATGTCTCTCAAGGATCAGCTCATCCACAATGTCCACAAACAGGAGCAGAGTCATGCCCACAATAAGATCAGTGTGGTTGGTGTGGGTGCAGTTGGAATGGCCTGTGCTATCAGCATCCTTATGAAGGTAAGTGTCAAGGTTGGGAAGAAGCAGCAGAGTTGTGACTACTTGAAGCCTTTAAAGAGGTGTAGGAATTTATTAGACTAACTGGGCTAGCACACAAGATGCACTTCAGTTGTACATTCGTTTGGGCCTGCAGCAAAGCAGCAATCTTCAAGCTATTAACAGAGAAGAAATAGCTATAGTTCTTGTAAACCAGGTTTACCCCGGTACCAAACAAGCCATGCTCTATGTGCAATTTTGATTTAAGAGCTGCATTTACCCTTGAATGATGTCCAGATTCCCTTCTCAAGTACACTCTACACTCCAAACACAGAAAATAAACTAAGAACTGAGAAGTCATTTTGTCTGAAGGAGAGTGCACAGTGCTGATTGATTCTTTGCAGTGTGCCCTAGAAGAAGTTGTCCTAGACACTCTGAATGACTTGTCCTCTGCATTGCATTATTATATTGACATTGCATTATTATATTGACTATGCTGTGGTTAACATCAGGCTTGCTTTTCTTAACTGTAAACTAGGTTGGTTATGAACAGCTATTAAATTATTCTTCATCACTGTCCTCCTGAACTGTACAACTATTCCACATAGAATGTGGATATGAAAAATACAGAACTAACCCAACAAAGTTGGTATCCTAGGAGAGTAATACAGGTACTCTTGAGAACAAGTACAGTGATACAGATGAGCACAATTGCTTCAATAGATCACTGCTTTTAAAATAGTTGTAACTTTGTAGTTTACAGATTGGGTACTTTGTTCAAAGAGGAGATAAATGTACTATTTTATCTTGGTCTCTTGTAGGACTTAGCTGATGAACTTGCCCTTGTTGATGTTGTGGAGGACAAGCTCAGAGGAGAGATGCTAGATCTCCAGCATGGCAGCCTCTTTCTTAGAACACCAAAGATTGTTTCTGGCAAAGGTAAGTAGTTGTGCTTGCTATTTCCAAAGGGGGATGGTCACTTCGGATCTCAGACTGGCCATCCGAGTCTAGCACTTAGCCTGTCGTCCTACTTGTTAGGAGGAATTTCTGTTCCTATAGAAATATTACTCAGCTGACATTGTTTCATATAAGGCCAGTCCAACTAGGAATCCTCTCCTAGAGTTCATCACACAGTATGGAAAGACTATTTTTTGCACCTTAGTGCTTACTCCTTGGCCATAAATGTCTGACAGCTTTTAAGTTCAGTGGCAACCTGACTAGGGCAAATGCTAGCCATCTCATACCTTAGTTAATGTGCAGTTCCTGTGTCTGCAGGCTATGAGGGCAGAGTCCTTTTCCTTCTCTGTGAGGCACTTGCACTGTGTGCTATCCTGACAGCGACTCCATACCCATCTGATCCTGAGATTCATGGAGTACCACTGCCTATGTTCCACATGTTAAGATTCTGACATGCCCTTAAGGTTGCCTCTTGTAGCAATGAGCCACAGTCTTAAAAGAGAACTTTCTATAGAAGCAAAATCTAGGGTACCACTTACCAGAAGCATTTCTGCACCCTCAAACTTTAGAGAATGTTAGATATTGACACTAAAGGGAACTGAGAACTCCTGTTCTGAATCATGCATAGAAGGAGGTCAAGTTTGACATGCAGCCTTTTGTTTGCAGATTACAGTGTGACTGCACACTCCAAGCTGGTCATTGTCACTGCTGGTGCCCGTCAGCAAGAAGGAGAGAGCCGCCTTAACCTGGTCCAGCGCAATGTGAATATCTTCAAATTCATCATTCCCAATGTTGTTAAATACAGTCCTGACTGCAAGCTGCTTATTGTCTCCAATCCAGGTTTGTCTTGTGTTGCCTTAAGAGGATTTGGCTTAGAGAACAGTGTTTTCTTCAGTAAGGTGGCATGAGTATACTCCATATAACCAAGCAGAGGCTTTTAGGAGAAAATTATGCCCTGTAACCACATAGCAGGAAGTGTCAGCTTCACTCTCAAGGCTGGACTAGCTGGTATTTTGGCCATGGGTGTTATGCTCTATTCCACATAATGAGCATGCAGATAAAATCCTTAGAGGTGAACAGAAGATACCATCCTTGTTATCAAGCTGCTCATGTGTGGCATTTATCTTCCCTGTTCTACTTACAGTGGATATTTTGACCTATGTGGCCTGGAAGATCAGTGGCTTTCCTAAACACCGTGTTATTGGTAGTGGCTGCAATCTGGACTCTGCTCGTTTCCGCCACCTCATGGGAGAAAGACTGGGCATCCATCCCCTGAGCTGCCATGGATGGATTGTTGGAGAGCATGGAGATTCCAGTGGTAAGGGTGAAAGCTGCTGGCTGTACAGAACTTTTTCTGGTACTTGGATTGTGAGAAACTACCAAAAGGTACTGCAAAACATGGCGCAGAAAATTGCACTGCAGCACATTAAGAATGTACATCCTGCTTTAAGTCTTCTGC
Source organism: Chloroceryle amazona (assembly GCA_027560015.1). Lineage (NCBI taxonomy): Eukaryota > Metazoa > Chordata > Aves > Coraciiformes > Cerylidae > Chloroceryle > Chloroceryle amazona. Next base: position 19,609 of record JANHFX010013105.1, on the reverse strand, counting down.
TGCACAGAGTAACCCTAGATGATCTATATTTGACCTGAGTTACTCTGCTTGGAAAAGGTCATTACTGTAATCTGAGAAGGCTAAAAATTTCTAGGCTAAGTTGTTCCCATAACTCTCAAAAAAACCCCAAACCCAAACTGAAGAAGCAAGAGGGTAAAGGTCTCTGCAAGACACTCCCAAAGATCTGTACTAGACCTACTGGTAGTCACTCAGTTGTCTTTACTGGCATCTCTTGATTACTTCAAGAGCTATATATAGGAACTGAAGTGCAGAGGCAAGTCTAGGGGACAGGAGAAAAAGCAACTTTCTCCTTCCTTAACCTGTACTTTCTCTAGCAGCACCAGACCAAGTCTGGTCTGTCTGCTTCCTGACACTGAGGACTCATGTGGAATCAGCTCTTACTTTGAGAAACCTCTGCAAAAGACAGATTTACTGTCACTTCAGTTCATGTTGCTGTAAAACAGTAAAAGTAAAGCTTTATTCAGACCTTGTGTATGAAGAAAGATGTTTGTGCTCCTAGGTTCTCAGTCTGCAATTTTAATTGGCCTCATAGGTTATGCTGTACTTGAAATCCTATCTAGATCATAGTGACGTGTTGCAGATTAATCCACACAGATCTTAGGTTAACTGTTCATTTGAGGAGGACAAAACTAAGTTTTCTTGTGAGATAATGGATCTCTGTGCAACATTTCAGTACCCGTCTGGAGTGGCGTGAATGTTGCTGGTGTCTCCCTGAAGGCTCTTCATCCAGACTTGGGAACTGATGCAGACAAGGAACACTGGAAGGAGGTCCATAAGCAGGTGGTGGACAGGTAAATAAGGATTTTTTTTTTTTTAGCACAAGTGATGAAGAGCTATAGTACTTCTGAACAGCAGTATCTGTATCTGATTTTAGAAATACCATAGAAGCCGAAAACAAATACCAAATTGCAGGCACAACAGAACCTGAACTAATATTTTAAGGAGTAGTGTAGATCTGGCAGAGATGATTTTTCATGGTTAGTGAATGTTAAACTACAGAAGTGCTTTATCTTTCCAATTTCCAGTATTCGGAGTAGTATAAAATCCAACTAAATTCATTGCTGTGGAGTTCCTTTCAGTCCTGTCAGAAAATCAATCAAGCTTCTGATGCCTTCAAATTGATTAAGGCACCTCCAGAAAAAGCTGCTTGTATGGACAGTATTTCAGTTGATGGCACTTGGTTTTTAATGTGTAACTTTCTGTCTGCAGTGCCTACGAGGTCATCAAACTGAAGGGGTACACATCATGGGCTATTGGCCTTTCTGTGGCAGATCTAGCTGAAAGTATCATGAAGAATCTGCGAAGAGTGCACCCAATCTCTACAATTGTTAAGGTGAGCAGCTCCTTTTTGCTAGCTTTTCCTGGGAACTAAAAAGCTTGGGACTTCTGAAGAACAGTGGTAACGTTCCAGTTCAATGCCAGCTAAATTTAGTTGAGGTTTTGTGATAGGATATTCTAAAAAAAAAATTCATAGACATAAACAAATTCTAGCCTAACTGTATCCTTACCTACTTTTCAGGGCATGTATGGAATTAAAGAAGATATCTTCCTAAGTGTTCCTTGTGTACTGGGCAATAATGGCATCACTGATGTAGTGAAGATGATCCTAAAACCTGAGGAAGAGGACAAATTAAGGAAGAGTGCAGATACGCTCTGGGGAATCCAGAAGGAACTACAGTTTTAAATCTACCCAAGCAGTTCACTCTTTACAATTTAACGGGTTTAGTGGTTTGTCTTACGTTGCACTTTCCAAGTAGGTCAAATCTTTCAATGTATGCATCTCAACTAGAACACACAAACAGCTGAAATCTGAACAAATGAGTTTCCTGAAGATAGCATTAGGAAACCGTTCTAGGGTTTTTCCAGTTCAGATACCCATGTTCTTAGCCAGAGCTAGATAACCTGAGCTAGATAACCTAGTCTTGTACAGTCAAGTGGTATGACAGAAATCCAGCACTCAAAGCAGCACTGCCTAGAAAACCCTTTGCGCCTTTTCCTCAGCTAATATGTGGTTCAGAACAATATTACACAGGGTGAAACCAAAGACTATTTTCTTGCAGGTAAAGGATTGTCAAGCCAATTGACCAACCTTCTCTGTCAGCTGAATAGCTTAAATATTTCACTGTTGGTAGGTCCAAATGTATTTTCCTAACACTGCTTTGGAATTTGTGTATTTTTTTTTAGAGAAGATTATTTTTGTGTACTGTATCAGCCTAGTTCTAAGTTTGTCTCCTGAGCATGTTTAAAAAATGTTAAGGTTTTCTGTATGCAACGAGACAGTGACTGTCCATTTGTAGTACCAGCTCCAATACCAAATAAACCACAAACTGTTATTTCTGTCTCCTTGTTTTAATTTGTAGGGCCTTGTCTTCAAAATGCAGCTCTACATGCACCCATCTAAGTCAAAACAAATCTCTTCATACTACTTCAATGCAGCTACTCTGTTGTAGGCTTCAGGTATTTATGTAGTGAATGTTTTAAAAGTCTAGAGGTAGGAATGAAGAAAGCAGTATAAATACCCAGAACTTAAACTTGATTCCCATGTAATGCAATGAAACACTCCCCTCACATGAATAAAGGAAGCATTTTTGCTTGTACACACCAATATGTAAATATGAAGAAAGGCCTCCATGTCAAATACTTGACATCCATAAAAACTCAACTTGCTGCCAAGCTCAAAAAAGTTATCTCCTCTGGAATAGCAGCCACATACAGAAAAAATGACTGAAGTTACTCCTCAAAGCCCATGGTAACTTGGAGATGGAAGAATTAATGACCTTCTCTGACTATATTCTTTTAAAACAGCTCATTGCAATGAAGAGGGAAAGGCCTTATTCTTAGCTTTTCTAACATTAGGACACAGCATGTAGCTTAAAAATGGAAAGCTATCACCTGATTAAGTCCAGGGTAGATTTTTAATAAGCACTCCCTGTGGTGATACTTGTCAGAATGAAGTATTTTAGATTAAAGTGCCCATGAAGCAACTTCAGTAACAAAGGAAAAGCTGTAGCTACTGTACCACTTTCACTTACATCCACGTGACTGAAAGAGCACTGGGCTACAGTGACTATGAATAGTCACATTTCTATGCAGATGACAGGAAGAAGGTACGAAGCTATTTTCAAACCTTTCCAAGGATCCACAGGACTTAAAATTTTTACTACACGATGTCTCGCAGAGCTTTTTAATGTGAACTCCAACTTCTTCAGATCCAATGGGTGACATGAAAAACCTTGAGACAAACACTGTTTTGAGCCACTCTGATTATTGCACTGCGACCAAGAAACTTCAGTTTTCAAGCTAGCTTGCAGAGGCAGCCTACAAAAGCAAATGGAGGAGGACAGCAGCATGCTTCAGAGAGATGACAAGAGCACCATGAATCCCTGCAGCAGTCCAAGCTGGGAGATGCTGTGTACAACATACCCTCGTCTGCAGGCAGCACAGCGTAGCTTGTCATGACAAGCTCTGTCCCAGCTAACACAGCCAGAACCCATCCTTCCTGTGGCACATTCTGGGATGCAGTGCTTTCTGCCATGCAGGCTGTGCACCCAATTATGGTTAAGCCGACACTGCATAAGCCAGGCCTGTTTGTAAAGAAAATCATCATACACAGTTCTGTAGAGGAAGAAAATATGCAACAAGTTTTATTCAGCGTTAAGTCCACCAGCACAAAGGTTACGGGAGATAGAAAGTGCATTAATAAAAGCTAGTCTTTACCAAAAAGAAAATATATTATCAATTCAAAATATCTTACACTTGAATAATGTAATAACTTATTCTGGGAACCTACTGATTAAGAGAAATATCAAGAGAATGACTGCTTCATAAAGAAATCTAACCTCCCAGTTAAAGTCTGAGAATTTAGTAGAGATCACTGAGTCCCGCAGTCTTCCTTGCTTTCTGCATTAAAGCCCTCAGCTGGAACTGCTTGCGAGACAGAAGACGTACATGCTGCAAAAAGAAAAAAAAGAACAGCTGGCTAGTGGGAAAGTTTCGATATAATCTTAAGCATATTGCAAGACAAATTTTTAAAGCATGACACATTCTATGACGCAGACAGGATGTTTTTTTGCAAACACTAAATGCATTAGTCTACTAAATGCCATTTTCTTGACTTAAAAAGGACTTGCAGATGGGTACCGAATGCAATCACTATAGTATTTTTTGTGTGTCTGATTTTTAACAGTTAATTCTGCACATATTCTAATCAAAGAGAAAAGCAGTAATATGTACTGCAAGGTGAGTCAGATTAATGCACTTCCTGTGGGGCAGAGAACAGTACTTTTAACAGCAGATAAACAGAACTAGCAAGCTGCATAAAAAAGGATGTCCCTACATAGTGCATTATACGCTGGATGTGAAACACAAAGCTTAGGTGGTATCTTGGGGGAAACCTCAACTGTTAGAAAAAGGAAGGACTGGTTACGCTGTTACCCTGCGGCTCCAGTACAGACTGTTAACACTTCTGCAAACTGATCTTTCTAGATTCAATGGCAACATTAAATACTCTGACATGTATATTTTCTGTACATTTATTTTGTGTTGAAAAGTGGGCTTAATATTTTCAAAATAACCACAGATCTGGTTTTATTTCATGTACCATCACCATACACGTAAGTTCAAAATAAAGGAAAGTTACTAGATCAGATTATGAAAACATTGAGCACTAAAGACAGCCAAGAAAGGGAACAAATTGTCTAAGAATAGCTAGACACACAAAACTAGCTGGCTTTTTTTGTTTTTGTCCCCCCACCCCAATTCTAACACTGCACTGGCTGCCTCAGCAAAGGCATCCACAGACTGCAGGTGAAAAGCTGTCCAAATACTCCCATCATCCTTTAGTTTCTCCAGAATTAAAATGTAAGCCTAATGGAAAGCTTATGTTGACCCTGTTGCACCTGTCTAATGATCAATTACTTTGCATCTATAATGTTTTTAAATTGGTGTTTTACCTTAATTCTGAAATTCCTCTTAAAACCTAAGTTTCAACATGTAAGTATCTTAAAAACATCCCAAGAAACCTACCTTCAAAAAGACATCTAGATCTATCACTCCACGTCTCAGTGCTTCCCCAAGATAGAAGATAGTGTCTTCAATTGCATTTTCCTCTGCGTATAAGTTCAGGATCTGCTTGTAAAGTGGTGCTGTAGGAATAATGACTTCATCTATGTCATTATTTTCTGATTGACTTTCCATTTTCTCTAGGGCAGAACTGAGCTCCTCATCCTTCTTCTTTAGAAGTTCAATGTTCTTGTCAACTTCAGCCTAAAAACAATTAGGATGTTTATTTCTTAGGTCTCAAGAGCTTGATGTCTCCTTGTGATAAAACTGTTGAGATTCATCTAAAAGTCCTTCAGGATTTTACAAAGGAAAAAACCACCCAATCTATAGCTTACAGATTCTTTCATTTTAAAAAGATTAGACAATGTCAATCCATTACCAGTTTATAACTGTAGAGAAGGCATGCTAACAGTCTCTTATGTATTTTGACAGTGCCACAAAGAAAAAATAATCATTTAAATTAGCTAGAGATAATAAAAGCAAAGCTACAGTAATTATTTTCTTTGGAAATGTGTTTTTGAATAGTCCTTTACAAGTTTGCTGAGCACAGATGAAACAGACACTTAACGGTACTTCCAGGAAAGAAACCCACTGGCTTTACCCACTAATGGTACTATAATGTAACTGCACCTGTACGAGATGTACATCCTCCTGCTACTTCTGAATTTGCCTCCTGATAATTTTGATGTCCCACATCTAACATACTGGAAGACACTGTACACCACTGTGGTTTTCCTCTTACCACTCAAAGCCACGCAGACTATTATCTTATTCCACTCTCTGTCCTGTCTTTTTGCCAGACTGAAGTCCTACCTTACCTAGTCATGCTTTGCATGGAAGCTCTCCGATAAGCTGGATCATCCTTCTTGCGTTTGCATCAAACATAGCAGTCCTATTATGTCCTTTCTTTCCAAGATAGGAAAGACTAGAATTATGCACTACATTTAAAGTGGGCACATCACAGATTTATATGGTGACATAAGAGTATCCCCCATTCTCTAATCCCAATTAACAACTTCTAATTACTTTTTTAAACCATATCTGAGCACTGACCTGGTTTTAGAAACTGCTCATCAATCCCAAAATCTTACTCCCAAGCAATAATTCAAGTCCAGAAACATAGAGACCATTATGAAATAATCTCACACCACTGACATGTTGCACAGAGAAGACAGGGAAAACCAATACTGTTCCTCTACTACTAAACGAGGACATTTGTAAGATACATGTAGGACAAGGTATCTTATGGTCACCAAGATTTCTGAACTGTTTCAATCTGAACACACACACCTCAAATGGGAAAGAGAACATATATTTAAAAAGCTATACACTGGAAGCTTTTTCCATGCTTAATAATTAATTAATTGCATGCTTCTGTTCACTAATACAAATACTCAGAACTGTTTCTTCTCAGCTTACCACTTCTTGATCCAGGCGAGTTACCATCTCTTCCAGTTTCTGGTGTCCCTTCTTCAGGTCCTCTTCTGTCCGTTTCAAGGCATTGAGTTCTGCTTGTGCACGATCCATTTCTTCTTTCATCCGCCATCTCAGTTTATCACTGACTGCTGAAATCAGGGAAGCTCGGATGGTATCCTCACTGATAGTCCCATCTCTACTGGGTCCTGCGTAAGAAAATTCACAAGCATAAAATTAATCTTTGAAAAAAAACCAAAACCAAAACCAAAACACCAAACCAGCTAACTTGCTGTATGTACTTTATTGATACAACAAAGTAAAATAAACTGTTTTCCATAATAATTATCAGAACCAATGATGAGACCACACTGAGATAAAACATATTAAGGTGTACACCAGTAAATTTAAGAGTACACATTTACTCCCTCATTTTGCTCTTCCCATATATCCAGTGTCTTCCTTTATTTTAAAAATGTGCTGTCCATTTCCCCTGAAGACTACAAATGTTGTTAGTCTGAGTCCTTTGAAAGAACAAATTTCTGGTAACCTCCACAGGAATTCATGGATACACGTATTCAACCACAATTAATGTAACGTCTGGCTCGAAGCAGTGAATTTGCCTACAGGTACTTTATGTTGAGCATTACAACACAGCATTACAGTGTTCTTGGGGTAGGTCCGGTATCTGATAATCAGCAACAATCCAGAACATGGTTTAAAAGTCTAAACTCTGCCTTAGGAAATAAGCATCTGGATGGAAAAAATTAACAGTTTTCTGTTAGGGTGTCATCATAAAGTAAACAAAAGTCATTATATTTGGACTGTCTGTGGTACTGCTATACTAACAAATGCCAACTGCTGCTGACAGGATGGCACACCTCAGAATCCTTGCAACACCCAGAGGAGTTTTTGGACTTCTGCTGCTAACAGAACAAAGCTGCACAAATTCCTCTCTCTTCCCCATGCCTTTTATTCTACTCCTGCCCAGAAAACCTACACCAAGCCAGAAATGTGGAAAAAGTTATGCAAATGTCAGGGGAGTTACTATGCACATCACACTTACTAATCCATCAAATTCCTCTAAAATTAAGGTGATGTCAAATTGATAATTACTAACATGACCACTTTATTTACATACAAGTTGCACCAAATATGTATAGTTAAAAAAAAGCTAATTACTGTTGGAAAAAAATAAATATTAATCAATGCATATAAAGATAGCCTCATGAAATTATAAATACTCCAAGAATTGATTTGATTTACATCTCTGGCTTAAGCAATTCACCCTGTTGCCAGTCAACAAGATAATTTTCAATATTTAGTTAACTATCTATTAGAATCAGCAACAGCAGCTGTCAAATGGCACACTCGGAGAAGCCCAGTGTTTACCAGTGCTGCTTCTTGTGAAAAGAAGAAAAGAACAGTACTTTCTACACTGAGAAGTCAGACTACTTGGGACAAAGAATTTATTCCCCGTTTAGCACTTCCTGTCTAAGGCAGGCAATTGTAAATATATATATATATGTTCCAAATCAAAACAGAAAGGTCCGGTTTCACTCGAAGAACAGCATTAATATGATCTCAGTTCTGTTTTAAGTAATGAATTATTCTCTAATGAAGTCAGAAAGAGCCATCAGGTGGGGTTTTTTTCCTGATACCTCTCAGTCCGGGATATTTTATACAAGGATCACTTTATTAGCAATGTAGGACGGGGAAAAAAATAAAATCACAACACACCTAACAATGAAAGTTCACACAGAAATGCCAACGGATAGGAAAGAGGTCTTTGAACACATAAAGAATCATTTTAATACAGCCCAGTTAGATTTTATGTATCTTCTTAAAGAGCATGAACCCGTAGCATTTTCTGTCACTTCCATAATTAGCCCAGCTTGGGGAAGATTTTATGGCACATAGCAATTAAATCCACAGAGCACTGAAACCCCTAACCTTTACCAGAGAGAGTCTGGTTTCAGAAGTGACCTTATAGAACCATCAAACTAATAACTGCATCAGAGAGGTAATTAATGGCAGATGACTTAGCAGAAAGAAAAAGCTTGGAGGATTATTTGAAAAAACAGCTGTTATTAAAAACTTAGGCTTCTCAGTATTTTCTTTCCATTCAAACTAAGCTCACTGTAGGAAATGCCTCACCACCACCCACACAAAACTCTAAAGTTGTAGCACCTGATAAGCTCCAAACTACACACTCACAATAAACCATAGCCAAACAATCTGTACAGGAAATAAACATATTCATCTGAAAGAGGGAAAAAACCCCCAATACTGTACCATAAAAAACCAACACAGTACTGTAAATACAGTGGATGATTAAAGAGACATATTTGCATTTCATCTGGCACAAGAGAGAACCCTGCATAACAGATGTATGGCTTTTACCTAGCTGCATCACATTGGTCAGTCTAACACTAAACTGCCACTGCACAGTCTGGCCGTACAACATGGAATCAGATAGAACACACCCATTTAAATTAATTCTCTACTACATAACAGCAAAACTGGATCTGTCTGGGAAAGGCGCTGCAGAAAGCCCATGTCCCCTAGAAAGGTTCTTATCGCTTCCCTGTACGAGACCCAGTGGACATTGTTAATTCTCAAGGACTCAACTACAGCCCCCGACACTGAGTACTGTTGGAGCTACCAAAGTGGGACAGCAGCTTTCTTGAAGTGTGCATGGTAGACACATGTCACCTCAAGGTGGAGATTACCACCAAAACAGCCAACAACTTGCAGGGAAGACTTCTGATTTGGAAGGCTGAAAGAACCTGACACAAAGGATGAAGTCAGACACAAGAAGAACATATAACTTACTGTTCCCAAATTCTGTAATAGGATACATCAAGTATTTTAAGAGTATAGTAGAAGTGTCTTTTCTTCTCTTCCCTTGCCAAGCTGTGGACTTGCTTTGTCCCCATGTGTGTAAATGAAAATTTCAGAATACACAGACTTCTGGAGGGAAGAGTGTGTATAAATAACAGGGAGTTCACACATTAAATCAAGAACCTATGAATGCGCTTCTAAATGGTGGTGCAAGAGACTACAAATGACTGATACTCTGACCACGGTAACAAGAGTCCATGTCCTTAGCACATAACCGCTGCCAAAAGGACCATCATCCTATTGCACAGTTACTGCACCAAATGCCTACTTAACCAAATGACCTTTATCACTGTTTTCCAGTCTGTTACACCAACACAGAGAGTGAGGGGGCAGAGCTAGCGTATTTTGCCAGCAAGAGGCTACGGAGCAGCACACTAGGAAGAGATAGACACAAAAAGCCTGGATCTTGCTGCTGAAGGGAAAAAAAGAAGGAAGTAACAAGAAGCAGCCATTAAGAAGCAACAGTGAAAAGACTGGAGAAGAAGCTCAGTAAAAACGAAGCTCATTCCAAATGACTGGCAACCTCTGCTTTTAACAACTACAACTTCTGCAGCAAAGAAAGTTTGAAGAGTAAATAAAGTGAGTCCAGTAGATGACTAGATGAGGGTAAAAGCATTTTTTATAAACCACAACCAGAGCAAAGTAGACAATTAAAAGTCACCTACATTTAACGGGCAGTGAAAAAAAAGCTTAATGTAATTACATGCAGAGTTCTTCAAAATATTCGCAGAGCACACACACTGCATTGCTCAGAGCCAGGAACTGAACAAGTACTCGACTGAATACAATACAAAGAGAAGGACATAAAATGCATTTTATTCTTCTTTTGAATAACTTTTTTAATTGAAAAACAATACTTTGGAAGGTCAGATTAAGAACAATACATTCCTTTTTACATTTTCTTTCTCTACGTATCAGTTACAGAGAAAGGTTTCACTTCAGAGAAATCCTTTCAAAGCTACTCACCAACAGTAGTCACAGGAGGCTGAGAAGGGTAGTACTGAACACTGGTGGTTGCTGGAAACGGAACACCACCTGGGTAAGGGTAGTTTGGGTAGCTGCTTTGACAAAGAAAGATATGCTCGTGTTACGTAACTATCTGTAAAATGTCATCCATATAGCTTATCTTTATGTCATCATATTAAACATTTGTTTACATAATGAAATACTTAAATTGCAGGCTAAATTATACTTTTTCCTCTTCTCCCGTTCACAATAACATCTTTCAGAATTTATATTTCTGGTATGATTTAAGAAGGTACTGTTTTATCTGAAACCCTGCCTAGTTATTGCCTGGTGAAGTCCTTGGATCATACCAAATTCTCTTCAATCTCTTAATCCTGCCACACAATTTCTAACTTGGCATATGCAAAGCCCAAAAGCATCTACAATAAATTGTTCTAGCTACAAACTCACAAACACCAATAGCAACTTATAATTTTTAATATGAGAGTAGTTAACAAGATGACTGCTGAACTGCTTTATGTAAACATAAAAACGCTGTGCAAAATACGGTTGCAGATGAAACCCCTCCAGAAATTCTCAGCCCTGCTCTGAAGGAAATCAAAAGTGTTCATTTGTTCACTGAAATAATTGCAAGAGGACATATAACATGACAGTCTATAATACTTTTCTAAAATACATCCACTAGCAACTGACACAAGGACTCAAATTACACAGTACTAGACTGACACAAACACCTGCATACAGCACAATATTAACCAAGTCTGTAAGTAACCAAAATGCTCCAACAAAGCGTGTCAAGTATAAAATAAGCATATTCGGTGTCTCTCCAGGTAATTTGTTAGTTCTTAAAACCTTTTTATTAATTCATAAATTAGATTATTTTTAAAATAGTTCTTTTATTATTCATTTTTGTACAAACATTAAGAGTACTTTAAACAAACATATTTATGAAGAAAAGTCGTAAGAACCTATCCAAGTCCCCATTTTCACTTCTTTCAAAAGTTTCAGAATATATTTACCAGCCAAGTACGTTGTATTTGAAGCAGGCAACACCAAGAAAGCTAAACCTTCCTCAAACTTTCTTTTGGCTATTGACAAGAATTCACCCCTCACTTTAAAAACCCCTGCTAACACGATAACCATGTAACCAATATACTGTAAGAAAATATGACTAAACGAGACACTACTGAGTGGAACTGTCTATCATGTAAGTGATGATGGTTTAAAGGGGTTCTTACTTTGGGTTTGAAGTGCTTCCTGCTGGATAGGGAGTTATTCCACCTGGAATGCCTGGCACATAGGAAGCTAAATAAAACAACAATTTCATATATTTTTACTTTTCAGAAGTGTAATATATATTAGTATCACACATATTAATGTGCAGTAAGATGCTTTTTAAAATATTATTGAGCAATGAATACAGCGGAACACAAAGAAACAACAGAGAAGTCATTCTATGGCCAAAGCCCCACAAAAACGTGTGTCTTGCATCCAGGACCCAGAAGCGTGGGCACAGGAGATGCAAGCTGTATGCTTTTGCTTATGAAATCAGTGCTTGCAGGGAACTTAAGATGGACTTGCATTATCAGAATAAAAAAAAAAAAAAAAAAAAAAGAGATAGATACAAAGACAGTTATCTGAATCACTTCTTTTTCAGGAGCTCTCTGAATGCTGACAGGTTACTGGTTGTTTTGAGGTCCTTGGGGGGTGTTTGCGTTGTGGTGGGTTTTGGTTTTGTTTTTTTGTTTGTTTGGGTTTTTTTAAATACAAACTTGGACTTTTCCCTCCCTTCCAAAAGATAAAATACCAGACACTTTCTTCCAACACAGTTCAAAAAGGTCAAGTACAGCAGAGGTGAATTCTGGAGCCAGCAATACAGAAAGTCAGCCTAGAGTAGAATATGTCATCTGTGAGCAAACTATGCAGAGCAACAATTGCTTTGGTACTTTAATAGGAGCGTTTGTAGAAATCAGTAGCCATGACCACTTACTAGTTGGTGGGCCTGTTGCCTGGTACGGTGGGTAGCCTGATGAAGCAGTTGGCCGAGAAAAGACTGGAGGTTCCTCACCAAACACAACAATCATGACCTGAATCAGTTCAAGCAAGTCTGACTGGGGCTGTGAAGGCAAGTAAATCACAAACCATGGATTCAGCTAACAGACGGGTGACTAGACTGTAACAACAAAATGATACCATCCCATCAGCTCTCAAAAGCCATCTCTATTTGTGGGGGGTTTATTTTTAAAGAATATAGATAGACACACATATCTATATACACACATATGTGTGCATATTTAACTACCTTTCTGGATTCCCTTACTGACACCAAACCCAGCCAGCTGGTTTTTAAAAGGGTACTGCAAAATACAGCTGCAGTAATGTTTACACTCAGGATAAACTGGGTAATAGAGGGTTCTGTATCAGCTGCAGGGCCATAAATGACTAAGGATGACTATGCAACAATGGATTATAACAATCTTTAAAAAAAATAATCCATACTCTCCATCATGGAAAAGAGTACAGATCACTAAGTCACCAGACATTTCCGTTTCATAGAGCATATGGCTTTTGCTCAGGTTCAGAATAGCATAGTAGAAAAAAATATTCTAGCCCACTAAGGAGTGACACAAATCTCCTTTAAATCTAGCTACACTTGGCTTCTCAGTTTATAACTACATTAATATAGGCATGATTTCATTCTGCCAAAATAAGGACAAGCATCATGAATGCAGCACCAGATTAAATATTCCATTTCCAAATATTCTTAGCTCTATAATCCACCTACTTATTTTTACCAACCTCTCAAATGAAATGAATTCTGTATCACCTGTATGGTAGATGATCTTCTCGCTCATGCGAGACCTGCATCCCGGGCAGTCATTTTCCACTATTTACCATGCAAGTGTTGAACTACCACCTGTGCTTAATAAATTTACTCCCGTTAGTCATTTTTTTACAGAACTATGCCTCTTGTACCATTCTTCAGACCTTGCCAGTACACTTTATCTTCTTTTGAAGCCCACAGCTTCTATGAGGACCTCATTGCTCAATCCCTTTATTTATTGGTAAAGCAAATATATCTGTATACTCAAGTTTGAGCTATGTCTACATGAAGTCGTCCAAGTGCTCTTACAAGTCCGTTTTAGTCACTAATTTCAGCCCAGAGATGTTTTTACAGAATTTTTAATTTCCCTTCTGTAAATATCCATATCTCACAGATCTTCACGTGAGTGTCCTGCTAGGGAAGGTCACCTGTGCTGCACTCTTTAATCACACAAACTGTAACTAAAGATGCAATTAACCAGGCAACAGAATGCAAAACCTGAACTTTAAGACATTACGGATCATAAACAGTTGTTTTCGTTTAAACAATGGTTTAGGATCTCAAATAGAGAGGATTATGCTTTTTGTTAAAACTAATACAACCACCTAAAGGTATTCAGAAACGGGCGCTTTGAGATTTTCAAGTTCCATATACTTACATATTTCCACTCATGCAGGTAAGGAAGGTATATCTTTCCATTTGCATCAACATGTTTCCCAGTTTTTATTGTCATAGAGCTAGTGGGCTTCACAAAACAAATTGGGGGGTTGAAAGGGTATGTGTCCAGCAGCCACAAGCAAATTGGGATATTGTAGGTGTTACCTAGAAAAGACATGAAATATTAGAAGTTATTCCATCTCTTCTACTGTCCTCTTGTATCCAGATTTATAAAAACCTCCCAAACCCAGTAAATTCAACGGCACAGACTTAGAAGCCAAAGCCGCAATCTAATAACATTCAACAACGAGCTCACGACATGGCCACGAATTCAACATTTTTCAGAACAACTTACCTTTGATTTACAATTATCATTTACCACTAATACATTACATATGTTCTACAATGTGACATTACTAATTACCCTACTCTGAATTATTGTTAGTTGCAGTGATAAATGCTCCGCAACCCTGATTCAACTCAGAAGCTTGAAAAACGTAGTACTGAAAGAGATGTTACAGTGCTGTGTAAGACTGAGAAACCAACACTCAACATTCAAGTTTTACCCCACAGCAAAAATAAGGAACAAATGATTTCAAACATTGTACTTTGGACAAGTAAGTGATTTCAGGAAAACGGTGATCACTAAAATAGTGAAGTTGAATCAGGACAAATCTGAAGAGTTTTTCATGTAATTTGGGAAATGGTGGTGATGATAACAATAATAAATGCATACCTCTGTAAGGCACAGGAATGGTTCCACTTAGGCTCATCAGCTCTCTAGATAAACCATCATTAAAAACTGAAAGGGAACAAGCAGTATTTTAAAAACAAACATATTTGCCACATTAATCTCTGTTCAAGTCATACCCCATGTATTTATTCACATGAGTTTTCAGAAGTTGCACAGATTAAAAACTCAGCTTGAAAGGTTCTGCTCTTGCACATTTACGGATTAGCAAATGATTGTCTACAGTCAGGTAACTTCTCACAAATAACATTTCTGAGAAATGAATGACTAATTGTTGTCAAGCTACCATCACTGCAAATAAACCGTGTCCTCACTCAGAGACCAAGTAAAACATGTTGGAACCATACAGACTGCCAATTATACAAATTCTTGCAAAGCTTTTCTGAACTAAAAATTAATTTTAAAAAACAACTTTCATTTTAAGATTACAAAGAATTCCTTATGCTTTCTGCAGACAAACAGGTCAGCAAGAATACAGAGCATTACTAGGCCAAAGGCATTTATCACATAATCAATAAAGGTAGTTTAACCAAACATTAATGCACTGAAGAGGAAGAAATGCGTAGCCCTTGCCTCACTGCCCAATCTTAGTCTTAGTTCACAAACTGCACAGGAACCCTGACCTCAATTTACTGAGCTGCTGTATGTAGTCTTCCCGTATTTTTGATCCAATAGGTTACTCTTGGCTGAATAAATCAATTTGTGGTAATAAAGTTTTTATTTTCCTGATTTCACCTGAAAGCTCAGACACCAAATGTAGCTTATCATGTACGACTCTCTGGGTGCGAATGTTCTGCAAAGGCAAGGAGACATGGCTGGACCTGAATGGGGGTATATTTCCTTAATAATATAAAGCTGAAAACAAATCTCAACAGCCACGTTACCATTTCTTGTTGCTCATTTCACCCTCCAAATACTATCAATCATCTGTAAGTGGTTCTGTGCTCAGCCTTTCCCAGGCAGCTCAGAAAGAGTTGGATAACACAGATGAGCCTCCTGCTACAGCTCAAGACTGTCCGGGATTCTGATCACTATCATTATGCAAGCTTGTGTGCGTTACCCCAACTACAGCCCTTTCACGACTGTTGCTGATTCTCCAGTTGTTGCACGAATTTTTATTTCTGTGACAGCTGCTGGCTTGCAGCTTTTCAAGTTAAAACTCATTTATCTTTTACCTGTCTGTGTCCCTTCTTAATTCACAATTCAGATTTAGAATCTAGAAAGCAGAAGACTAGGAAATCTCTGATGATGTATTATCAATCTAAAGTAGCTCACCAAGGAGTCAGTCCCCCCAGGTGATGGTTAGAAAAAAAAAAAAACAAACAAAAAAAACAATAACCAGAAGGAGGATGACCTCAGCAGGTAGACTGTCTCACTGTATCTTGTGAAACCATGCTCTCAGCCTCTGGACATGCAGATTGTCTTCATTTTACACATTTAAATTTACTCGGAGCCCTTGAAATAGCTAACAGTGACTGTCATCATTAGTTTAGGTTATAAAACCCCTCATACCAATTTTCTGTATACCTGACTGTTTTCTTCATACTTCTAAGGACTGCCACAATTACTTTTAATGAAATATTTGTTCATTGATTTACAATTCTAAATAGAACACTAAAAATATCTTTATATGACATCAAAACTGAATTTGTAAGATACCAGTGATCTCAGGACACTGATAGGACATCACTGAGGGAATAACAAAAAAATAAACTGGTAAAATACAACAGTTCTTGGCACGTTAGATAGGTTATTTCAGAAAACAACTGTGTTTCTAAGGAAGCATTGATGTCAAAGATCACAATAAGAAACCCAAGTTAAGTGTTCTAGTTTTAATCTCCTTTTTCCCAACAAAATCTACCAAATATATCTAAGCCATCAGTAACAAAAATTTTCTCAAGCACAGACTGACCATATGAATCCATGACAGGTTTGAGGTCCTTGTACTGAGTGATAACACTGGTTGTCTCCTGTACAGTTAGGTCTCTATACTTATACTGGAAAACAAAAGAGAAAGAATTACTTTAAATTTTCAGTGTAATTTAGCTTGGATTTGTTTTACCCAACAGACTGCATTTATGAAAGCTTACATTGATATACCAACATTCTTCTCCATTCTTATTTTGGATTAAGAATTTATTTCTCCATATTACTTAACTGAACACTGCCTATAAGTTACCAAACTTTAACAAGGTCATAAGATGCTTTTAGTCTTAAAAAAATCTGGGGAAAGCTATTGCATTTTCAGTCATGTTCTGCCATAGCCAACTGCACCTGAGAGATAGGTGGATCTTAAAAAAAAAAACTCATCTCTGAACAAATACAGTGATGTTTTGAACATTCCTGATGCACAGCTATCTAGGATCTGAACCTCACAGATATCTTCACAGCGCTTTCCAAGGCATCACAGTATTTAGCATTGGTCATAACAGACATTTCAAGGCATGATATTATCTGTAAAAGTACTCGTTTCATCCCCTTCCTTTTACCAGGAGCAGATACTAACTCGCAGCACAGAAGATCTGTAAGCCACAGATGCACAACTGCAGAATTTAACAGTCTTGGAACTACAGTCCATAGACCACACAAAGGTGCTCCAGGGAACAGTGAGCTGGCTCACCACATGGCACAGCTCATTAACCTTGTGGCCATTCCCCCAGTAGCCACCATTAAAAAGAAAAGCTAAAATCTTAGGTACATCTATTATAACAGGTTGTTTTGCTTTTGTTTGTTTTTTGTTTGTTTTTTTTTGTTTGTTTTTTTTTTTTTTTTTTTTTTTTTGTTGTTGTTGTTGTTGTTGTTTGTTTTTCGTTTTTTTTTTTAATTTTACAATCTTCTGATGTCTTAAAGAAAATAAGCAGAGCACCTCCTTTCATTCAACCACGGCAGGAAGACAAAGGGCCCAACACAATGAAGTGCTCGATACTCAGAGCATTTAGATGTTAGCAACATCTGAACAAATGAATCCAGACATTATCCAAGAGCAAAGTGTGGTGCCACACCTAAAGATCACCTTTGCTCCAACACCTGTGAGTTGTGAAGCTTAGAAACAAACTCTTCTTCTTGTTATTTACAGAGATTGACAAGGATGCTACTCCTAGGCATGATCATTCTTACTTAATGAGCAGAGATGAATGCACCACAACGCCACCTGAGCCTAAAAAAGCACCTGTGCTTTGGGGGATGCTGTGACTTATCTTCCTGTGATGACAAAGAACAAAGCAGCCATATGCCTGAGTGTGCAGGAGGAACAGGACAGAGGTCAGTCAGACAGGGCAGCTCCTGGACACGCTTCTGATGGGAGAGCTGCAGCAAAGCACCTCAGCCTCCTCTGGAAAGTGAGTGCAGGACTAGAAGTGTGCAAGAAGGGCTTGACGCAGGAGAGACAACTTCTAACATCTGAGGACATTCCTCCCTCCTTCCCAATGCCCAGCGGAAGCAAGGAACACGTAACAGGCCCTGCTAAGAACATGGAGACAGACGTCTGTGAAATTTTGGCTAAGCCAGCCAGAGACCAGCAGCACATACCCACGTCACTAAGCGTCACTGCAGCATGAATGAGAGCATGCCACCAGGTACTTCAGAAAGAGGGGGTCTCTTTGTAAGAACATCTCTCATGGTGCAGGATAGGGGCTCAAGAAGATTGGCAAAAAGAAAAAGAATTGGCTTCCAGTAACAGAAGCCCCTACCAAGGACAAGGATTCAGAGTCAGGATTTAACTCAGCTTTTGGCACAAGAGTCTCAAGTCAGTTTAGTCAAAGAATAGATAAAACAATCCCTGTTTGCTCAGCAGACACTGTGAGTCTGGTACATGGTGCTTGACAGGGCTGATAGAACCCAGATTCACTTATCTCCTCATTTTACATATCAGGAAACAGATCACAGCAAGGTGAAGCTTTTCAAGATCAGACAGCAGGTAAACACCTGAAGTTAAATTGAGTGCTTCACCCAAACTAGGGTTTAAGTCTTTTGTTAGCTCACACACTGAACTATTTGATATGGCAAATATCACTAAGATTCCCCCAACAGAAGAGGAGGAGTAACTATTTTTGAGAAATGCAGTGGTGAAAGAGTGGCTTCCATTAAGTACACTGCGTTTTGAAATTACCTCCAGGAAGCCAGAGGAAGGTATAAAATGGGCAAGTGTGGGGGAAAGAGGACACGGGACTACCTTGAATCCTGTTTCTTCTGTGACATGGTAGTAATTCATTTAGGTGTAAACAGGTGTATATAAATATATACATAATCTCATTTGCTAACACCAAGTTAGCGTTCAGCATTCAAGCTGATAAGCAATTTTTTATGACTCCATGCAGATCAAAGACCCTTTAATAACATTTCTCAGTTTTGATCTGATCCTTGCCTATTTAGTTTCATTTTAAAATTATGCAAATATGATGATTAAATGTTGTCTAGAAAATCCTCACAGACAAAACCCTAAGCATAAAACCCAGAAGTATTCAGCCCTAGGGGTTTTCATTTCAAGGTGGTGGACAAAGCCCAGTTTCGACTTGAAGAGTAGCACAACCACACACTGCTCTCTATGATCCACTGATTCATGATTTACCTTGCAAGGGAAATTTTGTTTCCCGAAAAACCCCCGAACATCTTCATCCAAGCTGTCTTCCACCTTCATTTAACCAGTGAACACAAATGACACTGCTGTACAACCCCCAACTCTGCAGCTCTGATCCACTGTGTGGTTCCCCACAGCCTTAGCTCGGCAAATGGTTTCTCTTCAGATTTTACCGGTAATACCCCAATCCAGAACTGGAGTTTCACACGACTACAAATAATGACGTATTTTAGGCTTTGGTGGATCATACTCCCCTTGCAAACTAACTCAATTCTAACCTAGTTTAGCCTCCGGGAGGGCGGACACAGCCTTCCTATCCCTGCTTTGCCGGGCTGTCAACAGAACTACCCCCGGAGGCTCCCGCCGGCTGCCGGCCCGGGACAAAGCCGCAGGCTGGCGAGTGTCCGTGACTGCCCGTGAGGAGGAAAAACGCGAA
>JANHFX010013104.1:3443-21437 GCA_027560015.1 Chloroceryle amazona | reverse complement strand
CTGAAAAAAGAAATTGAAGAGATGAAACAGGGGAAAAAATGGAGTTTAGAAGATGATGATGGTATTTATCCTTTTCTATGGAACAGTTAAAATCCAGTTCAGAGTGGGAACTATAAAATGTCAACCCCTAAACTTGGTCATGGCTTCAAATGGTTTAAGATGCAATTGAGATTATCAAACTGGAGAGATTTAGATGAGGAAATATGATGCAGTAATAAAACCAGACGGTGATTATTTGGGTAGGTGGATAATTGAACACCCAAGAAGTTCTCTCTTTCACTGTTTTGTTCCCATCTTTGTTGTTCATATTAGATGACGAAGAGGAAACTGCGGAAGGAGAAAAAGAAGGCAATGAGGTTGAAGATGAAGAATTAGATCCTTTAGATGCTTATATGGAAGAAGTAAAAGAGGAGGTCAAGAAGTTTAATATGAGAAGCGTGAAAGGCGGTGGGAGTGAAAAGGTAAAATCACTAAGATTTCTTATGTTTGGGTTTAATACAAGATGGCTTTGAAAAAAAAAATAAAGGAAAAGGGAGAAAGTGCTAAAAAGAAAGAAGTCAAAAGCACTTAATGCTGCTTTGCCTTAGCTTTAATTTTCTGGTGTTTTTATTACGTTTTGTCCGATTGCTTGAAGGAAGTGAAAACAAAACCCCAGCATAGTGCATTCAAAAGTACAAAGAAGCTGTATATTTCATACAGCATGGGTTTTGTTTCATATGATAGCACAATAATTTTTCTTAACTGTTTTCCTAGAAATCCGGACCAACTGTTACCAAAGTAGTAACCGTGGTGACAACCAAAAAAGCAGCTGTAGAGTCAGAAAAGAAGAAGGGGGAGCTCATGGAGAACGACCAAGATGCGATGGAGGTAACAGAAGTGTCTTGTATTTCTGCTGTGAAAAGACAGCCTGCCTCCACAGGAGCCAGCAGAGTCCTGCCAGTCCTCAGTCTCCGTGGAGATAAACATTTAGTTCTTTAATTTGCAGAGCTGTGGTCCCGAGGTTTTTGATCTTACGCAGTTTCTTGTTACTTGCAGTGGGTTTTGTAGACATGGCCACTGCAGCTTTATTGTTCCGAAGCAGCATTGTCCAGATCGGAAGGGAAGGAGTGCAGCGGGCTGGCTGGCTTTGGAGTTGTTCTTAGCACGATGGCTGCTGTACATCACATGCCCATCGTGTCTGGTCGGCTCACGGTGCTGAAATTGGGCTGGTGGTCCCAGTGAGCCCGCGTGTGAACGACCCACGAGCTAGGACAGCATCCACGTACGCAGCCGCTCAGCTCTGCGCGTTCAGTTGCGTGGATCTAATCTGAAAAAAACAGGGATTGTGTGTTACATGTTGTTACAATTCTGCTGAATGTCTTTGGAGGTAGAAATACATTAATTTCCAAAGCATCTGTAGGTTATGGATCACAAAACACCTCAGAAATCGTGAGACATCTCTTTTAGCACAAATGTGAGGGAGATGTTCTCAAGCAGACAGCACCCTAAGCCAAATTTATAAGCGTTTCTGTTATGCTGGCTGTAAATAACAAACGTGTTTTAGTAGGAAGAGGTGGTACAAGTAGACCAGTGTCAGCTGCTCTCCCTGGATGTGGGTTTGATCAACTGGTAGATCTCCCTGTGGTCTTCACAGTGTGGGATTTCTTGCATGCTGAGCAGTGACGGATCAGTGTGAATATTGTGGGATTCTCACAGAACCATCTCGTGCAGTGGTTGGACCTGAACTTCTCGTAATTACTTGTCTGTGTCCAAACTGCCTTGGTAAAGTGCTTTCAGGAGAACACGGAGTACCTGATGTGGTTGTGTGTGGTGGTGCAGGAAGGCCTGAATAGTTGCTAAAGGTACGTTGTTGCCTGGGAGGTCTTAGACAACCTTGCCTGAGTCACCTCTTCCTCTTACTCAGTCTGTTGTATGGCCTTGACTATTTCTGAATGGCAAGGCTGGTGATTAGTATTCATAAAGTCAAAGAAGTGATGAGGAACATGGTGAAAGTTAAGGTTTGGAAGAAATGTGGAAGAAATACATGAAAGAACAACTGGGATTCTTCTTAAGCTGAGGGCAGGTTTCCAGTATCTGGTCTAATAGGGTAAGGAGTAACTTGCTTCTGAGTAAAGTTCCTCTTGAAATGAAAAACTGGAGCCCCACAGAATACCCTTTGTACTAATTTACACACACATTGTAATCTGTACAGTATTCCTCAGAAGAGGAGGAAGTTGATCTTCAGACTGCCCTGACTGGCTATCAGACCAAGCAGAGAAAGCTGCTAGAACCAGTGGATCATGGCAAGATAGAATATGAACCTTTCAGGAAAAACTTCTATGTCGAAGTACCAGAACTAGCTAAAATGACTCAAGAAGGTAAGGACAGATACAGCTGGAACACCTGGGCTACTGTGAAAGAAGAGAGTGATGGATTTTGATGTGCAAAGAAACAGCAAATTCATTGGGAATATAAAGAGCATTTGAAGTAACTTGGTATAGAAAACCACAGAATAGGTTACGTCAGAGTTACTGATAACTTCACCTAATGGTATAGGAAGCTTCAGCTGGAAAAACTCACCTGAGCCCTTCCCACCTGTATTTGCATGTAGCAAGCTTAAAAGCTGTCTGTCTGGTGCTGATAAAATTAGTATTTCTTGTTCAGGGAGTGATCAAAAATATTTTGCTCAAGATAGTAGAGAAATGTCAAGTTTGACTCTGTTGTACTGTGAACTGTGTTTCAGAGGTGAACGTGTACAGGCTGGAGTTGGAGGGGATTACAGTCAAGGGAAAAGGCTGCCCCAAGCCAATAAAAACCTGGGTGCAGTGTGGTATTTCCATGAAGATTCTCACTGCCCTCAAAAAGTAAGCAAGCACTTAATGAACTGCAGTCATGGTTGATTTTTGCTCGCTGTGTTCTGTCATACGCTTCTGAGAAAAACCTTTTTCTTTGTTGCAAAATGCAACAGACCCGTGTACGTGTAGAGTTATCAGAGTGTTTATCACTCAGATTTGAACTGTTGGTGTGAACTCTTCTTTCTGCTTTTTGTACCGTGCTGTTGCTGCTCGTTTTTAAGCTGTAGTTTGTGAATTGCACTGATGTGTAAATAGGAATATGCAATTTTTTTTGGTAAGTACGACTTCATGGTTCACATCTGTGTTCTTGAACTACTTTTTTTACTTCTCTTTAAGACATGGCTATGAAAAGCCCACTCCCATTCAAACCCAGGCTATCCCGGCAATCATGAACGGACGTGATTTGATTGGCATTGCTAAAACCGGAAGCGGAAAAACTATTGCATTTCTGTTGCCCATGTTCAGGCACATTATGGATCAGAGAGCGTTAGAAGAAGGAGAAGGTCCCATAGGTACAAAGCTTTTATTTTCAAAATTGCTGTTTAAATGAATAAAAGCTTAACCATATGCTTTGGAATGGTCTTCAGTACTCTTGGTTCTAGGGAGGAACGTTTTCTTACTGGTGTCCATTAATGAATAGCTTTTTTTTTTTTTTCCTTTTTAAAATTTTTATGTAAATAAAGATCACCGTGCTGTGTAGTGTTGTTTGTGATCACTGTGCTCTCCAATGTTGTTTCAATAGCATGCACATCCATGCATCTGGAAAGGAGACCGTACTCTTTGATACTGAAACTGTGACTGGATTTCTACCCCATCCTCGTTACTGTCTTAATTCTTCTTTTTTTCTTACAAATTACATTTTTAAACAACAGATCTACGTAAATTGCTGTAAACATCATCACAAAATGCTATTCTTAGTTTATAAATAACAACGTTTACCTAATAACGTATAATGAAAATCTGTACTTTGCTTTTCAGCTGTCATTATGACGCCTACTCGTGAGCTGGCTTTACAGATTACCAAGGAATGTAAGAAATTCTCAAAGACACTCGGGCTTAGAGTTGTCTGTGTTTATGGAGGAACAGGAATCAGTGAACAGGTACGCAAAAGACGAACCTTTCTTACCAAATAATGTTACTTTTGCAGCGAATTTAGTTCCTTTCCCTGTCGCATAAATCCAGCATGTTTGCAGGGAGTTTCTCTGCGTGAGTGGCAGCAATGCACAAGCTGAAGAGTTTGCACGTAACTTAGCCTGAAACATACGGGTCTTGAAAGTTCTCAAGTATGGTCCAAAGTTTCAGACTTTGTTCTTCTGCATGTGCTGAGCATGGCAGTAAATGAACTGTTAGTGGGATGTCATAGTTCTTAAGTTCCCGAGAAGCTGTATTTTTAGAGTTCCCCTCCAGACAGCAAAAGCCAGCAAGTGTTAACTTTGGTGTATTACATAATCAAATATTGCATAATATAGAAATTAATTTTGAGGGTTCCTCCTGCCCCACTTACAGAAACAAGGCGGGTGACCATCTGTGATGGAACAGGGGTTTATTGAGTATCAGTTGTCCCTGATACGACGCTTCGTACAGGCCCTTGTACTGAAGTCATACATCCACTGTACCTCCTTCAGGTGGTCATAACTTACCTTTTCAGAGGTTACCTTTTTGGAAAGCCAGTTTAAAGAGCTTGCTAAGCAAAAAATTGACAGAAACAATTCCCAGTAACACAACAGCTGTAGTACAACGTATGTTGGTTTCTTTCTTGCAAGGTGATAGATGTTTTGTTTTTTTAAAGAAAGGTGAAACCCCACTCTAATAGTTTCTTTACTGTGTTTTAAATCAGATAGCTGAACTCAAAAGAGGTGCTGAAATTATTGTTTGCACACCCGGACGTATGATTGACATGTTAGCAGCTAACAATGGTGAGTAGAAAACCTTTTCCTATGGAGAATTGTTTATATTTGTTGTGTAATTCTAACAAATTCAAAAGATCATGTATTTTGATAAATGGTCTTATGGAATTTTCTTGTATCTCTTCAGGCTGCACTACCTAGCTATTGAGAATGTCGAGCACTTGTATTAGGTTTAATCGTACATTGGTTTGACCTTTTGGGGAGGCCAGGAAATACAACATTCTTGAAGAGTCTTTGAGAATGTTTACCACTGTTAAAAATGTGCCGGTCCAAATTTTTGAACTGAAGTCATTTAGATAATTTAGTCTTCGGATTATTTGCCTGCCCATTGATCCTTTATTAGTGTAGCTCAGCAGTTACCCTCTTTGCATAAGAGCGTCTGACGCTGCCTTTATCTGTTGGTTTTAAAAAACAAACAGAACCAGAAGCCCTCCCTAAATAACTGTTCAAAAGTAAACCAACTGACCTTACTTCAAATACTCAGTTTGATTACACTGAGCCACTGCAGCTTTAAGAGGTTTTGTCCTAGTGTAACCATTGCATGCTTATTAGATAAAGTTTTATTATTAAATTATTCCACATCAAAACCTCTACTAAACTGTTGACATTATTTAACTTCTGTGAAAAAAGTACCTTCAAGACATATAGAACTGGGCTTCCAAGACTTAAATCGTCAAAGGTAGGTACATTAATGCTGTTCCCAAGTAATTTTACAGTTATTATTTGGGGATGAAAGTGTTAAGATGTTAAATAGATATGTAGATTTTCAGAGATTTATTTTGTTCCTTAAGTATGAATTCCATATCTTAAAATAAAAAAAAAATGCAGCGCTAAATATCTAAAAAATAATTGGAGGATTCGGCTACAGTTTGCTGAAGCTGAAAGGACCAAATTCTACCGTAGCTTGATAAGCAGAAGCCTGAGTGATAGTTGCAGAAAATGTGAAAGATCTGCTCCATTCTGAGAGCATTTGACAGTGTCGCTCCACAGCTGTTTGGAACTGAATGCGTTCCAGTGTTTGTGTCGTTAGAGAATGATTGGTAAATCCCGGAGGTAAATCCTTCTGGTGAAAGGGAGTCTCTTAGCTGTTTGTTTGGGAAGGGTGCTAATTATCCCATCCATCGTAATTTCAAATACAAGTGTACAACTTGTTTTGTTTCCAGCTGTCCCAGAGTTTGGGGTGGTTCTTAATTTTAATTTTCCTAGTCTTACTGGGTAGGTTTAAATCTTAATTCATTTTGAAAAAACCGCTTACTTTGTTTTATGCCTATTATTAGCAGTTAACTAGAATGAGTATGATTATCTTCAAATAGTTACTTGTGGCTCCGAGGAAGCATTACAGATTGTATGTGTAAGAGGAGTTTTTCTGAGGCTGCAACAGTTAGCACTGGACTTTGCCTTCCACACATGCGCTGTAATCTCTAATATGTTTTTTTCTAGGTGGCGCTGTCAGATAATGGCTGATGTGGCTCCTTGCTTCATCTCAGTCTTAGTTTTATGATGTGTTTTGGCGAGGGCACTTTTCTGAATTTTACAGGTTCTTCTGGCCCTATGATGGTATGCAAGAGAAGAGTTTGACAAAATAAAGGGCCTTGTGCATACTTAACACCTTTCCCAGAATGTATATGTGATTAAAATGAGAACATTAAAATTCACGTTTAGTGAATTTTTTTTAAGAATTAATTAATGCCTTTATTAGAAGATAGTCAGATTATATAACATTTTAAAAAATAAAATTATTCCTGAGGGAAACCAGATGTCCATTTGATTTTGTTTCCCATGTGGTTTTTCTTTTCCTCTCCTTTCACAGGTCGTGTGACAAATCTCCGCAGAGTCACGTATGTTGTACTCGATGAAGCAGACAGAATGTTTGACATGGGCTTTGAGCCTCAGGTAATCAATGCCATGAGTGATACTGCCCCTAGATGATGTTTTCCACTTAAAGGATGTTGCAAAGCTCTGTTATTACTGCGCTGGCAGTGAGCGTTCAAAAAGATGGATCACAGTTGAAAATGACTCTTTAAATTTTCTGTTATGCTCACCCGCTTTGTTATCAGTAAATTCTTACTGGATTTTGGCTTTTTCTCTAAGACTATTTTTACACGCTTGTTTTGGATGCTGGTGGTCATGCTATAGCCCTGTGCAATCCCTTGATATTGGTGTCACTCTGGAAGTTGTAGCCTGCTTATAAATGCCTCTTGGCAATGTCATGCAGGAGACAGGAGCAAAATGTTGGAATTGTTGGTGACAAATTTCTTGCCGGCAGCTTTGGACATCCAGAACTCTTTTCAGCTGTCGTCAGGTTATATTGTCTTCCAAAAGCAGGAAAATGCCTTTATTTTGTGTCTCGAGCTGTGGGGTTTCTGCTGCATGTCTTAAGATTTCTGCTGGGCTGTTGTCGAGTTGCATATTGCCACTCAACTTCCTTTTGAATCCAGCAAGTTTTGCTTGTCTTCCACTGCCAGCACCTAGGCCCCGGGAGGAGATCTGTAACAGAAATGGTTTGTAGTCTTGTCAAGCGCAGATACCGCCTGAGTCAGAGGACGAGGGCTCCGTGCGCGCGCATGAAGTTGAATTACAGCACTTGGGTATTAACCAGGAATGTTCTCTCAAACCAGGTTATGCGCATTGTAGACAACGTCAGGCCTGATCGTCAGACTGTCATGTTCTCTGCTACTTTTCCCAGAGCTATGGAGGCATTAGCTCGGAGAATCCTGAGTAAACCCATAGAAGTGCAGGTCGGAGGCAGAAGCGTTGTCTGCTCCGATGTGGAGCAGCACGTTGTGAGTATCTCGCGGCTGCCTCGCTTATCTTCTCGTTTGTGTGCAAAAGATCATTTCCAGCAATATTTAATATAAGCTGATACACCTGCAGAGCTTTTATTTTTAGAAGTTTAGTGACCTTATTAAATGCAAACCCGGGATAAACTGACACCCTCACCTGTAAATGCAGTGTTGCTGCTGTTTTGTAGAACCTTGGGTTTGTGCCGCTAAGCTGAACAGCAGTTTTGCCATTAGCTGTGGGAACAGGCTGAAAAACTCATCTCCTGTTCCTGATTGTTATTTTTATGAACCCTCAATGTGTTTAATCACTTAATAAACATCAGGAAAAGGATCTTTTTATATGCACCCTGCATTTAATGACTTAAGACCCACTTTATACTCTTTCTACGTTGCCTTTGTGTGTCGTTTTTTTTTCCAGATCGTGATAGAAGAGGAGAACAAGTTTTTGAAGTTACTGGAGCTGCTGGGCCACTATCAGGAGAAAGGCTCTGTTATCATATTTGTAGATAAACAAGAACACGCTGATGGATTGTTGAAAGATTTAATGAGAGCCTCTTATCCATGCTTGTCTCTTCATGGAGGTAATCTGCAGTATTAAGGATTTACATTAACAACACCAAACTGGTATTTAGTAGTTAGAGATGTTATTTAGTTCCTGTATAGCATCAATTACTATTTCTTCCTAAGCAGGTTTTGCTTTGTAATTAGGAAAGATATTTGCCTCTTAATTTGAAATAGACCTGACAGTTTTCTGTAATTGCTCTTTCTGGTTCCCTCTGAGATGTCATCAGATGCCAAATCTTGTCTCTGTGCTACAGGATTGTTACTGAGAGTTAACACCTCTCAGGGAATATCCCTAACTGCTTGCTGTAGAGTGGTGAATGGCATTGGGGTGGTATTATAGACTGTTTTTATTTGAGATTCCTCAGTAATAGCAGCTGTTGTTTCACTTTTCTGCCATCGAGTAGTAATATAGAGAACGGACAAAGGCTCCAGATGAGGTCTCAATTGAATAAGAAGTCAAATGGAAAATCATATTAAAGAAACTGTTGAGGATATTGGTGTGGGAAAACATCTTTTTGTACTGGAAAAACAAAGTTTCCTTATTTTGAGTAGTAGTCTAAGAGCTGTACTATTCTGGCTAACACCTTTTGCCTGTAAATTTGTCATCAGACTGAAATGTTGTTTGCTTAGGCTTTCAGTTGTTGGAAGTTGGAGGATGTTCTGGCCTGTCTGCAAATTCTCAAACCAGAGCCTTGTAAGTGACCGTTCTGCCTGGTTTCTTGCAGGTATTGATCAGTATGACAGGGACAGCATAATTAATGATTTCAAGAACGGAATTTGTAAACTTTTGGTGGCCACATCTGTAGCAGCAAGAGGCCTGGACGTGAAACAGTTGATGCTGGTGGTCAATTACAGCTGTCCCAACCATTATGAAGACTACGTGCACCGAGCAGGCCGAACTGGACGAGCGGGCAATAAAGTACGTGGGCTCGGTTGCCTGGTTTGGTTATTGCCAAAAATGTTTTCTTAGTTATTGCTTGATCAAGGTGCTCCCAGGGGACAGCTGCCGAGGCCGTAGTTTCTGTTATTGGTGGGAAGAAGGTTTTCCTTTAGAGTGCATCTAAGGATTTGGAGTGGTCACATATAAAATAGGGTGTGAATTTTAGCGCTCTGAAAATTGGAACTTAACGTGTTCTTCTGATCTGTGAATGCTCTTTTAACTCTCGTTTGTGGCTGAAGGTTTGGCTGGTTTTCACTGCTGCAAATGCGCCCTAGTGAATTGATAAGATTTTACTTTCCAAACTTTGAACCATGAGAAGTTTGAAAGGAACAAGTTCAGTTTCTACCATCTGTGGTTGATTACCTCTGTGTTGTCTTCCTGGGAAATCACCTTACTCATTCTACATTCCCGCTTAAAAAAAGCTCATGCATAAATGTCATGGGTACTTGTATTGACCAGAACAAGAGCATCCGTGCAAAGGTGCTATGATAAATTTAGAGATAAAGGGTCCTTAGACATTCTTCTTCCTTATCTTTAATTTTGACCAGGGGTATGCTTATACATTCATTACTGAGGACCAGGCACGGTATGCTGGTGATATCATTAAGGCTTTGGAATTGTCCGGGAACCCAATTCCTACTGATTTGGAGAAGCTCTGGGCTGACTTCAAAGACCAACAGAAGGCTGTAAGTAATTCTTTGTTCTGTCGTGGGCTTTGGTCTGGGTTTAACACGTATGCACGTGGGTCCATCTGTACAGTGCCCTTACATGAGTCATCGCGCTGCCTCCGCTGAGAACACTTAGGCACGCCTCGGTGAGGATGTGTTTCCAGGATTGGGATCTTGAATGTCATTTCCAGGCCTGTTCTTGAGAATTTCAGTATTGTCATCTGGTGTGTGATAAACCCCGACTCTGCAAGGGGGCACTTTGGCTCTTATCAAAAGTCACATATCAGATAAAGATGTTCTTTCACAGAATGGGCGTTATTGTTTCTAGAGCTCTCGCCATCAGAGGGTCTTGCTGATGCTGAGAAGAGTGACTTCAGAGTTTTTCTGATTAGAAAAATGAAGGCTTTTTTTCTTTTACTGCATTTTTAAAAAACATTTTAAATGTAGACTTACAGAAAATCCCAAGAGTATATTGCTTCTGCCTGCTGACTTACCATAGTTTTTTAATTGCACTTCATTGTAAAATACAGGTTTTAAATTTGAAGGGCTTTCTAAATGATTTTGAAAATAAATAACTTTAAAATTATTCTTCTAATTTTATAGTTAAGACTATTGGAATTGGGATTTTAAACTTCTAAGTATGGAAATGCCTGGTTTTGTTTTCAGGAGGGAAAGTTGATTAAAAAAAGCAGTGGATTCTCTGGCAAGGGTTTTAAATTCGATGAAACAGAACAGGCCTTGGCTAATGAAAGGAAGAAGCTACAAAAAGCAGCTCTTGGCTTGCAAGATTCAGATGACGAAGATACAGCTGTTGATGTAAGTTGAAGGATTTTCAATATATTTCTTTTTTCCCCCAGTCAGTTACATAACACATTTGCAGAACGGGTGGATTTTGTTACTCCGTGTCCTACCCTGCTGCCTTTTATGAGTTAAATTCCACGAGTAGCACTGTATGTGATCTTTTATATCAAAGATACATAGCTATGAAGATTAAGAGCTATGAAGGTTTTGAAAGTATCTTTGTGACTTTACAGTATTTTATACTTTATATATGCAGCTATGTCAATGTCCCAGAAATTCTTTTCTTTGTAATATTTAATCTTGTGTAAATCAAATAGAATGATTGCCCTCAATGGCAAACTTTTTTTTTTTTTCTTGCAATGTTTTAAAGAAATTCATAGTAGCCTTTTCCATCTCTAAGTCCTTATTTGATTCCTTTCTTAACATTTGTAGGCTCCTCTTGCTGACCTTGAAAGTAAACACTGTGTTCAAACTTTTCCTGATTCTTAGATCACCTGTTCCTTTTGTTGAGGTGTAGTTCCGGGCAGGCTTCTACCATTTGTATGAGATTTATTTCTTTAAAGCACGTAAGCCAAATGCACCTTGGTGGTGCCTTTCTTTAGGATGATAAGATTAATGGTAAATGCAGTGATCTAATAACTGGCATTTTCTTTAGATTGATGAACAAATTGAAAGCATGTTCAATTCAAAGAAAAGAGTTAAAGACATGGCAGCACCAGGAACATCAAATGCTCCTACACCATCTGCTGGGAACGCAGAAAAGTTGGAAATTGCTAAAAGATTGGCTTTGAGAATCAACGCCCAGAAGAATCTTGGAGCAGAGGCACAAGTCTTGGTCCCCTTCCACTTTAAGGTCAGGCTCTTTACAGAGTGAATGTATTTTTAATGAAGGTTGTTCAAGTCTTTGTTCTGCAGCTGCTGTTTTTATTTAGTGTTTCTGCACGTTAGTAACACGGTGCATTATTTAGCTCGTTGGAGCTGGGCTAACTCAGCAGTGAGTTGTAGCATTTGTAATTGAGTTAATATGATTTAATACAGCAGCGGAAATGCTTTGTCTGCCTTGGCCAAGAGTTCATTCATTACTGCTAAAATGACCCAGGGAGGTTTTGTCAGCTTTAGCAGCGGTGCAGAACATCTTTCTCTGCTATACAGTCTACTCAGGCTTAGCTTACTGTGGTCTGGAATGTCTGGGTATTTTGAGCTGAAGGTACAAAAGACAAGCAAGATCTTTCCTGTGCAGGTGTGAGGGGAATTATTGAGAGGAGGGACAGAAAAAGAGAAGTCAGGAGGATGAATTTGTTACGTAGACAGCTGTATCACGCAGGAGGCTTTAATAAAACCCTGTTGGTTTATATAGGGCTTCTTTTGGATACCTTGTTCTCAGCGTGGACCTATTTTTTTTCCAGGATGTGATGCAGCAAGCTACAAACGCTATCCTGAGAGGAGGCACCATTCAAGCCCCTACTGTATCTGCCAAGACCATTGCAGAGCAACTGGCTGAAAAAATCAACGCTAAGCTCAATTATGTGCCCATAGAGAAGCAGGAGGAAGAGAAACAGGATGGAGGACAAAACGAATCCTTTAAGAGATATGAGGAAGAATTAGAGATCAACGACTTCCCACAGGTAAGCAACTTCTCTTGGATCCAAACCTTTGACACTGTCTGGCATTTTATTTCAAGGCCATTCTACTACGACTGGTACCGCTCTTTGCCTTTTTCATTACCCAAGTATTTTGGCCATACAGAATATTGCTGCCCTAGTTTCCCTCGTCTGTTTTATTTTGAGGATTTATATTCCAAGTAGCTTACAACAGTCTAGGAAGCATCTAAGTTAACGGGATGTACTTTTGAGGATATTGTTGAGATTTGGGACAATTTTTATGAGTTCTGAAAACCAGCTGGCAGTGTTTATTCCTTAGGCTTTATTTCTGGTGATTTTAAGGTTTGCTTCTGTTTGTCTTTAAGCAATGAAGTGTGTGTAAATGAATAGCATTATTTTGTTAGAGGGAAGTACTTGCAGCCACAAACAGTGTATGTTTGTCCTTGCTGTCTGTTCCTATACAAAAAATGCTCAGTAAAATACCCAAGTGCTGCTTCGGATTATGAGAAATAATGATGTTTTAAACTTTCAGTGTAGCAAAGTGGAAGGCCTTTAGAGTTCTTGCTTCAGTACTGCTGTGTGCCTGTTTCTTTTCTCCTTCTTCCATAACTTTATCTTGCTGACATGAGGCAAATTTTTTTAAACATACTTGCATAAAAACTGGCTAAACTTTCAGTTGCATTTTAAAAGTAGAATGCTGTGACTGATTTTCACAGTTGTTTGTTTGTCTAAAATGTCAGCTAACCTGGGGATTATAACTTTGTGTGATGCCTTTCTCCTTGTTGATCCTCCCACCTCCTTTACCTTGCAGACTGCCAGATGGAAAGTTACCTCCAAAGAAGCGCTACAGAGAATCAGTGAATATTCTGAAGCTGCTATTACAATCAGAGGGACTTACTTCCCGCCGGGCAAAGAACCCAAGGAAGGAGAACGAAAGATTTATTTGGCTATAGAAAGTAAGTAATCTTTTCATAAGTGTTGCAATTAAAGATGGGAGTCTAGTTTTGTAATTGGATATGGAATCTCTGTAGTCATAGTGTCTGGATGCTCAATTACATACCCACTGTAGTTACTTTGCAAATTAAGATAATTAAGATAAACGAGCAGCGATGCATTCTGTGAAGCGATCCATGGGGATCACAGATATGCTTCTCCTTGGAAGACTGGCCTGCCACAGAACAACAGCAAACATGTATGGAATCAGTTTGGGGGAGAGGGAAGGGAAAGAGGAAAAAATGTAAATCAGAAATCTGAATAAGCAGAAAGATCTCCCTGCCAGTGTGTAATAAGGAAGAAAATGGAACTGAGGGGGTTTGGGCTGTTAAACGCATAAGAAATTGCGTCAACTACTACAAAAACTTCACAGATCTGATGATGGTGAAGCAAAGCTTTTTTTCAAAGAAACCTCTAACCCTGGGTATTGCTGAACAGTGTAATTTATGAACTGTCTGGCTTAAGTAGTCTAGCTGGCGGTCTCCACGTGATACTAGTGTAGTGTTCTTCAGCAAAGAGCTGAGGATATTCTGCAAGTCTTACAGTGTTTCTGAAAATACCCAGCAGTGTTTGTGCTGGGGGCTTCACATACAGCAAGCGTTGAAGATGGGAATGTTTGGGTTTTTTTTCTCTTCAGGTGCCAATGAACTGGCTGTACAGAAAGCAAAGGCAGAAATCACACGACTCATAAAAGAGGAGCTCATCAGATTGGTGAGTGAAATATCGAGAAGGCAGAGGGAAAATGCCTTGGTTTATGCTTCATGAGATTGATTTCTACAAACACTGCCACTGTCACACATTCTTACTAAAATCAGGGACTGGGACCTATAGATCTCGGAACAGCCTAGGAGAGATCCCCATGTTCAGTCAGGTGGACATAGGGCTGTTATCCAGCCAGCAGATGGAGATAACACATTAACAGAGCTTTTTGGGTGAAGACCCCTTAAAAAGGTCCAAATAAATTTCCTAATTGCAGCACCGTCAGGCAGGGGAGAATTATTCTCATTTTAATACTATGTGTGTTGAGAGATGTAGCTTTACAGAATCATCAGCTGTGTTCACCATACTCTGTTACCAAATAAGATACTGTCTTGTGAAGTTATAGTTGGGAGTTCTGTGGTTCAAGAGAACTCAGCTTTCTCTGGAATAACCTTCAGTGATCCTACGTTAGATTTGACAGCGTCTTTGGCTTTTTCTCTTTGGTAGCCTTTCAAATCAGCACTCCATTCCCATGGTCCTGCTGAGACAGTATTAATAGTTTTGTTTCTTTTTCAAAATTGTTGACCTCCCCATACAAATGTTTCCCAAGGAAGGAGATGGCTGAGGAGCTGTTTATTCTCATGTAAAGTGGATTTATTGTTGGGGGGGTTATTGCAATTCACATATCCATTTCCACTTTTAACTGTGATTATTCTTTCCTTTATTTGCAGCAAAATTCTTACCAACCAACCAACAAAGGAAGATACAAAGTTCTATGAGTATTTGGAGTTATCCATCTGCCCGTGGCTGGTGCGTGAAACTTTGTGGCTTCTGTTGTTTTTTGCTGTTTACACTGCTTCTTGTAAATTAAGAATTATTTTTTTTTTATCATTTTGTCTTGCGGACATTTTTTTAACAGAAAAATGATACTTGCTGAAACATCTTAATTCTCTCCACTGAAGTTACCAGTCTTAAAGCAGACCAGTTTTGGCCGAGCATGATTTAATTTAAAATTGCAGTTTATATACTTTTCATCATAAAAAAAGAAAATAATAAAAAAAAAACAGATATTACTTTTCTGACAGACTATACTGTTAAGTAAATGAAACGATGTTGGGATTTGTGTTGGAAATTGTAAGAATGTATCTGCTTCGTATTGTGGGGACGGTTCACATCATATCAGTTTATACTGGAAAAATGATAAACCACAAAAATAAAGGCAGGATTTTCTCCTGATCCATAGCATCTCTCTGGCTGGTTCCACACGCATTCGTTCCCTGTACAAATGTCCCCCTAAGGTCAGAGAGTCTTGCAGTGGTCAGAGTAGAGAATTTTATCCAGAAATACTTGAGGTCTAGTTTTAAGATCTTCTTTCCCTTTTCACATCCCATTTCATCTTTAGAATCCAGGTAATAGAATAACTCTTTGGGGTTTTTGTAAAGTGGAATGTTTTGTAGTATGAAAATAGTTTTTCTGGGTTTTTTTCTAAACATCAGGATTTTAGGATTTCATTTTTTTTCCTCATTCTCTGACATAAGAATGAAAGCCTGTTCAGTTTAAAAAGAATATCAGAGAGGAGAAAAGAAGAAAAAAAAAAAAAGAGAAACCTCTTTTGTAATTAAATAGGACTTTGTCACTTTTTTATAGTGTTCTTATATATACATTTAATGTGATTTTTTTCCCCCGGGGTTGTGGTCTTTATTACTGTTAGGACATGGCTTTAAGTAAAAATGACTAACGCTATTTATAAGTGAGTTCCACAAATACTGACTATCCTTGCAGGCAATAAGCTCCTGGGACAGGCAAGACCTTTCTTTTTGAGGTCTCATGCCCATAACCATTAGTGTTCACAATGGACACTTACCACTCTTAAGCATTTATCTTCCCTGAGTACTTACCTGGAGCCTGAGCGGTAGCAATTTGAATTGTCTCATTTTAGCAGCTGCAAGACATTCAAGATGATGACTTTGAAAAGGACTTTTGTAGAAAGCTTTTCTTACCTGACACACTGAGAAGAGGCGTGTCCTTTTAAACCAGCTGTGTATATACTGCTTTAACCCTGGTGAAGACAAATCCTCCAGCCTGCATCACGGCTCTGTAAATTCACAGCTTCAGGTAATTTAAATGACTGTTTCTGTTTCCAGACAACTGCTACTCTGTCAGTGAATCGTATTTGCGATACAGGAAAGGAACATGGTGATTATACCAACCTAACAAAATACATTTAGAATAAAACCAGCCGATAGTTGCCAATATCAACACCCTGAATTAAAACAAAGAGAAGCAGCACGCACGGTAACGTTTCCCCAAGTGTAAAATCTCAAGCTAAAGCCCTGTGGTTCCCTTTAAACACATCTGGTTTCCTCACGTTAAGAACTGGGTTTTGATATGTTTCATACAACGTGTTTGTTGAATTGTCACTAACTTTTGACAGTGGACCCCCCCAGAAGAGAGACAGATTTGGGTGTATTTAATGAAGAGCACTTTCACGTTTGGACAGCCTGACACTTCTTTCAAAAATCTTGTTTCAAAATGTTCATATTATATATTGGTATCTTCTAAAAAAGGCATGATGGAGACATTTTTGTCATTTCCAGCTTTGCACTGTTGGATTTCAGAGATGCTACAATGTATAATCTTTAACTTCCCGGGGTTTTTAAATGCAATGTCAATATTCCTATGTTTTTTAAATTCCAGCAAAAAATAAAAATAATTTCAATGTGTATTTTTCAGAAACTGTCTTTCTGAATAGCTCATCTGTTTTTTGCACTTATATTGCTTCTGTGTTTCTTCCCTATGAGAGTTAACCTCGGACTTGTGCACAGTAACTACTGCTTGTGGGTTTTCTGCTTGAAATGCAATGAGATGCGGCTCAGACTCTGTTAATAAAGCCACAGTGAAGGTGTTGGGATATGTGAAAACAGGAGCAAAATGCACAGGAAAGAGAGGAGAAGAAACCCTCAAAATAACAAATACACAAGGGAAAAAAAATAGGGGAAACGAGATAAGAATAAAAGTTTGGAGAAGACACAACTAAGTAATGAAAAATGTTAGATTGAGTTGTTTCCAAGTGTGCCCAGAGATACAGACAAGGTATTTTTAAAACATCCCCATTTGGCTGCTTTCCAGGGCATCTGCTGTGGACAGACCAGCTGTTTGAAGAGCAGAGGGATGCTATATTTCTGCTTTATTTTTAAACAGAACACTGTCTGCTTATGTGTGTTACCCGCCCCAGGTGCTGCCGGCTTTCTAGGTCCCCTTATGCTCTCAGGGTGTGAGGAAGGGGTGGTATTTGGGGTGGCTGGATCACTGAACGAGGTTTTGCGTGCACGTCCCTGTAATGCAGCATCGACACCCTGCGGTGGGGGTGAGGGGTGATACTCTGGGGGTGTTGCTATCCTCAGGGAACAGGACACTGGCACTTTTAGGTGGCACTGAGGTAGAACTGCAGTTAAGACACCACATCTGTCGCGGTGGTGGCTGTTTGTGGGTGAGAGTTGATGCAGCATCTCTGCATGCACGTGAGCGGGCAAACCGGCTTAGATTTTGCTCTGTGCCCTAGCCAGGAAAATGGGAGAGGAGGAGGAGGACTAAAGGCAGTGTTCTGGGTAGGGAAAAAAATTCACAGCCAGATCAAAAATGTGTTCAATCCCAGTTCAGAATTTTATACTACCCTAACTGTATTGCACATTGGTGCCACCTTTTGTTTCATTAAATAGGCAGCTTAAGGCCTGCGTAACGTGTACAAATGCAACGAGTGTAGATCATGGCCTGGCATGTTCCATAGCTGCTCCTTGTCCTGGCTGCTTGAGATTTTACTTGCACAATTACAGCACTGCCATCTCTTTAATGTGCATTTGGCTACCAATTGAATACAAGATTCTGAGTCT
The DNA here is from genome assembly GCA_027560015.1 of Chloroceryle amazona. Classification (NCBI taxonomy): domain Eukaryota; kingdom Metazoa; phylum Chordata; class Aves; order Coraciiformes; family Cerylidae; genus Chloroceryle; species Chloroceryle amazona. The sequence continues at coordinate 3,757 of JANHFX010013104.1, read as the reverse complement.
CAAAGTGCCATTTCTCAGAGCTTTTCTCACTTAAGTCTTCCAAGTGAGAGACAAAACATTAAAGCTTTTTAATCAAAGCTTTGCTGTCATTCTGCAGTTGTAATAGCCACATATAAAACAAACACCAAAGGCTGGATTTGGGATCTTCCTAAAATAAGAAAAAGGATAACAGAGTCTTGGGGAGAGGGAACAGAGGGTGGTGCTTCAGTCCCTCAGGCACGTTTACAGGGGCAAGAAACAGTGGTTCCTCAGGGGAACTAGTGCCAGGGTTAGAGGCAGCTACCCGAGTCTCACAATGGGGCCTGAGCTACTTG
>JANHFX010013103.1:0-41144 GCA_027560015.1 Chloroceryle amazona | reverse complement strand
GCCACTCTTCGTCTCGGTGTTGCTCGAACCGCGCCGCGCGGCGGGGGGGGGAAAATGAGTATGGGTATCATCTACGCCCCCCCCCCCCCCCCCCCCCAAAAAAAAAAAAAAGAAGAAATAATTTGCTTTCTGCAGATCTGAGATCTGAGGAAAAAACAAAGGAAGTGGTCAAAAAAGGTGAAAAGAACCTGAAGGTGCAAAGCTTCATCTAAGTTTGCAATTCTCCTATACAATAATTCTGTGCTTCCTATAGTAAACCCTCAACACTAATTATTGCATGGATTACCTGTGTTTTCAAAGATGGTGGAAGACTTTCCTTAGTCATGTAAGAAGCTTCCTTCACTGGGATGTTAACAAGGCATTTTTTGTTTTGTTCTCCTCTCGAGAGTATTGGCAGAGGAGAGAAGCAGTAGCTGCTGGACAGCACAGATGAGTTACTTGCTTTGGCAGGTGAATCACTAATTTCCCCATCAGCATGTTTTGTCTGACAGCTGCCACCCTGCCCCAGAGGAAGAGAACAAGGCCTGGCTGGGCAGCATGTGCTGCCAAACCTCTTGGCATTCCTCCGGAGCTGGGCATGGGGTGGATGGTGTGTCCTTGGGCCTGGAGCTGTGCCTTGGCTTGCACATGGGTATATCCTCCTGCTGCTGGCATGAAAGTCAGCAAAGCGTGCAGGTGAAGGATGAGACAATCTCACAAAATGCCTTGGGGTGATTTGCAGCTGCAGCATGCCTTGACCAGCACACAGAACAGGGCAGGGCTTAGGTGCAGCTTTGCCTGTGCTGGGGAGAGAGAAGGAGCTGTGCTATTTTTTCCAAAGAAGTGACTGGCTGCTAGAAGCAGGAGGAAGGCCACTAGTGCTATGCTTGTGTTCTTCTTGCAGGCCATGTGCAGGAAAAACAGATCTTGCATTTTACAGTCTATAGTGTGCTAACCTGTGCAGAAAGAGGCTTATGCAGCCCTTCGTGACCTGTTGAATGCCTATCCTCCACACTTGTTGTTTTCCCTTGGGGGTTAGCTCCATGAAAACAGGACATGTACAATGTCTATTTTCCTGTCTCTCTACTTTGTTGCGACTCTGGAAGTTCTGACATAATTTTTGGGAGATTAGTGATTTTTTTTTTTCTTGTAGCTTGAATTTAGTTTATTTGGTATAGCAGTGGCAGTCAAAACTGACCATATCACAGACACAATTCCCCAGTGCCAAAAATCTACTCTGGCAGTCTTTATTTATATTTTTTTTATTTATTTTTTTTTCCAGTTCCAAATACCTGAAAACACTACTTATGACCCTTCATTTGTTTTTATTGTGGTGGTGGTGTGGATTTTTTATTTTTTTTTTTATTATTTAGCACAGTATTCTTCAAAAGTTTAATGTCTGATTTTTCTTTTTTTTTTCCCATAAATTCATTTATGCACATTTTTATCTCAAGTGTTGCACCAGCTGCTACATCTTCGAAAATTATATGTACTGATTGGAGGACTTGCTGACCTACCAGACACTGAATAATTATATTCTCAGGCGGAAAAATTGCAGTAGACTAAAATGCTCTTCAAAGCGATATTTGGACAACTTGCTGAAAACTTTCATGTTTGTTTGTGTAGATACTTGGTGTTGAAGAATGGTGACTAAGGCTTTGAGTTAAAGCCCTAACCTGTAAGTCATCCAGCTCTGCAATACAAGAACGACACTTGGAAAAAAGGAAAACTGTTTGGAGGGCTCACATGAGTATATTTAATTAAGTTGTTGAAGTATGAAAAGCTACTTTAAGGCTTATTGTCAGCTAAGAAACAGAAAGATGTGTTAATGGGTTGGAGGTAAGTGAGGATACTGTGGTGGTCTTCAAAGTTACATGTGGTTCTGCTACTTAGTTCAGCAGAAAGCAGCATGGTGAACCAGTCAGAGCAAGACAGCTTATTTTGCTACTCAGGAATGAGGAAGCCATTCTTGCAGGAAAGGAAAGCAGCCACCTGGCCTTAACAGTTGTGTCCCCAAGACAGGACTGTAAAATAGTTGAGTTTTTGATATGAGATAATGTGGGTTTTCTATGCACAGCTGATGAATGCTCTTCTTGTCTACTTTGTTAGTGTCTTTCTTTTCTCTTTTTAATATAATATGGTTTGTTAAGCCAGTTTATTTGTTAGATTAACTTCTTGAGCATCAGAATGTTGACTTTTTCCAGCACTATGGATGATTTTTTTTTTAATGAATGTCTCATTAACAAGTCTCAAATTTGAACTTTGTTCCTGTCATTCAGCATTCAGTTCCTGGCAGAAAGATTGCAGGTATATTAATTCCACCCCCACCCCCCTTTTTTTTTTTTCTTAGCTTTACATTTTGGGATAAAACCAGCTCTAGATACACAAACGATTCACTGAAATAGTAGCAGATTATTAAGCATAGAGCAATTTCAGTTAACTAGTCATTGAAAAAAACTTTCTGAGATCAGAGTATAGCAGGCTCAAAATCACACTTACTGGAGTTCTTCATTCAGGAAAACATATTTAGTGCAGTTTGGATAAGTGATTTAAATTCTTCTTATTTATTTAACAATATAATTTGGAACTAGCTTGGATTAACAATATTTTTCTTCAGGAAACATTTTTTTAAGCAAAAGTTCATCTTTAATCACTGAAGGCTGTGAAAGCATGTGATCATCAGCTGAGTCTTCTTTTCATTCACCTTTGGAAAGGGGAAAGGACTTTTTGGCATCTATTAGTTGCATTGCTGATGGGGGGGCTGGAGATGGGAAGGAAGATTTTTTTTTTTTCTTAGTTATTTTTGTGAGAGGGAAAGCTGAGGAGTTAAGGGCTTGTAGGGGAAAGCAAATGGGAATTGAATGCAAGATTCAGATGTCTGTCATAGCACACAGCGACACTTTCAAAAAAAAAAAACCAGAAACTATTCTGAGGCAGAGGTTGCATTTTTGGTATTCAGTATAGAGCAAAAATGTAAATATTGCTTAAATTGAACAATGAAATTGGGGATATATATAAAAAAAAAAAGTACTTGCTGTGATAGACAAACCTTTAATAATCAGTAAATCACCAGTTAGCAGTAACCTGCAAAAGTCCTGGTGCACCTTTTGATGTTGCCTATAGATGTTTCAGCCATAACAACAACTTTTGTGCCATGATAATGATATGAAAACTAGCCTGTAGAAAGTATACCAAAGAGGCAAAAATAATCTACTGAAAGCAAAATGCAGATGTTGCAGCCACTCACAAGAAGTCATGCTGCTCTTACTGTTTTTGTAGTTCATTGGGAGATTTATCTCTCTGCTCAAGTCCAAATTGTGTCAATGCTCTCTGGACTTTCAGCATACATGAAGGAAGAGCTAAAAGACAAGATAAACCTCAGAACTACAAGGCCAATAAACATTCCACTATAATTTGAAATGTGGTATATCTTTGGCTGCTAGCATCCAGTTTATGTGTCAATAGACTGTACATTTTTCTTGAGTTCAGAAATGAAAAAGACAAAACTCTAAGTTCAGTGCAAGGAATAAAATTTAGAAACAATGAAACACTGAGTTGGAAGTTAGCTTAACAGCACAGTAAACCAGTGTGATTTAATATAAATGTCCAAAGGAAAAAGATTGCTGTGGATAAAGAAATTAGACTTTGTGTTTGAATTCATGTTGTGGATGCATATTTGGAAGTTTTAAGGTATAACTGTGTGTGTTTGCTTTGGTTAGCAGAGGTAGAACATATATTGAAGGTGCTAGATGCTCACAATAGAGTGAAACATCAGCTGATGCCAGACTGATGTAATAAAAGCGTGTGTTTCAAAGAAGGTTGAACAAAAAATGTTCTGGTCAGGGGTTGGAAACATTGTGCGAAGGACTGGAACAGTGACGTGTCTGAACACCTGCAGCCACAGGAATGTGTTGGCTGACTAGAGACTTTGAATAATCTCTGAAAAATTCTAGAAGGATCAAAAGTTAAGATACAGGATCTGATAGACTGCTTCAAAAATTTTGCCCTGTACAGATGTGTAGAGACAGAACAGCTGACTTGAAAACGTATCACCAGGGGCTTCATCAGGGCTGCATCTTGAACATTACTTGACTGTAATATTGGGGAAAGCTTTAAGTTTGAAAGGACACTAGAATATATATTTTTATACTAAGGTGCTTTTTGTCATAATGCCCTGATAATATCCCAAAGCCTCAGTGTTCCTGCTCTGTCCATTATTACATTGTTTCTTTTATCTGAGGTACTCTATAATAAGAACATATAATAGAACTAAGTATTATGAGTGAAGCAAAAACATAGTGACCAGTAGTTTAAATAACATTTTCTATGCCTGTGCCTGAAAATAAGTGTAGGAATTTAATGTCTTCTAGGAGCATGTAAAGAGTGTTTTCTGTTACCCAAAAGATAAACTCTTATGGGTTCATCATGGAGCCACTCTGAGGGGAAATTTTGACTATTCCAATGTAGAAGACATAGTTAAAATTATTTAGTAAACTTTGTGTGACAACATTTCATGCATTTAAACAAACTAATCTCTTTGCACTCATAAGAAAAAGCAATATGAATTTGGAGACACATTAATCATTGCAGTTTGTCATGAGTAATGCATATGTTTGTTTCTGCATGTTATCTGATAATATAAGTTAAAGCATGTTTTACCTCTTCAGCATAACTATTGCAACTTTTATGTAATGTATTATGTGTGGAACTTAGAATTTTTTGGTTTGCTTTATTTTTAAGTGCAGTTTTCATGTGAGTGTAGCCAGTACCTTCCCCTTTTCTCCATTTTTCCCACCTACCAACAGCTGTCTCCTCCAAATTTTCCAAATAGGTAGATGCCTGAAAGGTCATTAAGCTCTTTATTCTTTCCTGGCTACCTGTTTTCACAAAGCTTGAAGTCTCTGGAAGTGGCTCAGGTGAGGGATGGATTCTATTATAAGCACTCAGGTTACAGGATTCCAGAAAATTCTGCGTGGAAGGATCTGGAGAGGGGCATACAGCAGAAATGTGCGCTGCTTTATACACCAAGAGCAGAGAAGCATAAATGTTATCTATAATCCCCAGCGTATCCAAGCAATGCTAAGAGCTGATGTCACATTGTAACATGAAACTAAGATATGACCAACATATACACTAAAGTTTTCAGTGCAAAACTTGGAGCTTACTTATCCTCCAGCACAAACAAACTCAGAGATATAAAATTATGTGAGAGCTAAATCCATAGGAAACTGGGCTTTTTCAGTGCCATTACTTGTGGAAATACATGCTTTTCTTTTCTCTTTTTTTTTATTACATTTTAAAAAGGCAATAACATTGTTCTGGAATGGAAAACTCATCTTCTAGGTGGACACGGCCATCTGCAGAGCTCTGCTCTGCTACTAATTGAAAAGAAAGTAAAATTTTCTTATGCCACTTTTTTTAAAATTTCACCTATACTCCTGTAATAAATCAAAATATTCCTCTTAAAGAGGAAAAAAGATCACATTTATGCTGCTATTTTGCTGCTGTAATATAATAGAAGTGTATCTAGAGAGGAAGTGTTAGAGAAACACACTGTCAGATTTCTTTCTAGGCGTGATCCTCAGCTCTGAACCATACTGGTTTATAACAGATGAGAATTAGGCTGTTTGCTGGTCAGGCAAGTCTCTGAGTCAAATTTCCATCAAGGGGGTGACTTATAAGATAGACTTGAAAATCCAAGCTGATGAAGGTGGACTTTACATATTTTATGAAATTAAAATGCCAACAAAAGCAGATGTGTCTTGGGCTTGTCAAATACTCTATTTTCATTGTATGGTGGGTGTTGGGTTTTTTTTATGTTGACAGTATGCCTACAGTAGAAAGCAATCCTCTAGCTGAGGATGTCCCTGCTCTCAGCAGGGGGTTGGACTAGATGACCTTTGGAGGTCCCTTCCAACACAGACATTTCTATGTTTCTATTTCCTCTGACTACAAGAAGAGATAAATCATAGCATGCTATTTGTCACATTAAATAAAATCCAATAACCTAATTAGCCTTTCTTTTAAGTGATATTGTTAATACTTGGTTAAATAAAGCACCAAAAAAAAAATATTTGTCTAGTAGACTAAATGATACAACTGTATGACAAATTTTTCTCACAGATAAATGCATGTTTTCTCAAAAATACCTGCATTTAAGTATTTGGTTACTTGTAAGGATTCTGAGTTTTATTGTTTCTTTGTTTCCTCCCACTGTATCAGGATGAACTCTGCCATATGAACACTGGGGTACTTTATTCCATAGATAAATGGGTAGTATATTAAAGCAGATAAATGGAAGCTAAGTCCAGTTTGACAACTGAAATATTTAGCTTTATGTAAACCTGAAAGAAATATGTTTGGTTTTCTCCTTCTGACTGAAACAGAGGAGGAAACTAAATCAAAATCTGTCTGGGGGGGGTGGGGAAGCGGATTAGATGTTACATATTCTCGACCAACTGACCTTTTCAGTTTACAATGATACTTTTAGGATGGTGTTCTGTATAGGCTTCTTTTTAATGAAGCAGCACAATATATTGCTTTCTGGTGTCTGTTTCACAGAGGGTGAAAATAACATTATTTGTTCAGAAACATCATACTCCAGTTCCTCAATGAATGTTGGGTAGCTGTTTCCCTTTCAGCTCTGTTTACAATACATGGTTTTCAACAGGCCTTCAATTACTGACTTATATTTTCAGAAAGTCATTAATTCCTCTAAACTCATCTCTACCAGTTCCTACAAGAAATAGTTAAAATGAGACCAATGTCCTTGAATTAATTTTCTGACATTTGCAGAATTTTGATTTGAAGGAGAATATTAACATTCTGAGCTTCAGTGTGGTCTTCCCGACTTGAATTACATCCCTTGAAATTTCCAAATACCATGTTCACATTTTCTTGTTGCTATGGAAACAATTAAGCTAAACTTGTTAAGAAATTACAGACATTTTTTTGTGTCCTGTTCCATTCCCTGACGACCCCCCCCGCCCCGTTTTGCATTTAAAACAGAAATTATATTCCAAAAAACTGAGTTTGATTAATTTCCATTGTAATAATGAGAATTTGTTTCTGTGTACTTCTGCCCAGGTGCAGGACCCTGCACTTGCTCTTGTTGAACCTCATGAGGTTCACCTGGGCCCACCTCTCCAGTTTGTCCAGATCCCCCTGGATGACATCCCGTCCCTCTGGTGTATTGACAACACCACTCAGCTTGGTGTCATCCGCAAACTTGCTGATGGTGGACTCGATCCTGGTGTCTATATCATTGATAAAAATGGTAAACAAGGCAGGGCCCAGTACAGACCCCTCAGGCATGCCACTTGTCACTTCTCTCCATCTGGACTCAGCCATTGACCACTACCCTCTGGATGCGCCCATCCAGCCAATTCCTTATCCACTGAACGGTCCACCCATCAAATCTGTATTTCTCCAGCTTGGTGAGTAGGAAGTTGTGGGGAACTGTGTCAAAGGCCTTGCAGGAATCCAGATAGATCACATCCACAGGTTGTCCCTTATCCACTGATGCAGTCACTTTTTAGAGGACTTGGAAAAGAAAATTGTATTACAAACAAAGTCTAGAGTAAGAATAATATTCTTGTTGGTATGTCCTGCTAAGAGCATACAAAGAATTCCTGTTTACCTGTTTGTTTCTAGTCTCACTGCTTCTCTCTTTTATTTTTTTTATTTTACATTTTAATGGAATATTTCTGCCAGGCTCTACCTGGGGGATTGTGTTTCTGAATGTTTTCCTTTCTGTCACTGAATGCCTGTCTTTCAGCAAAGTTTTGCTTTTGAATTTTCTTGTCTATGTGGTAGCAGCTAATCTGCTCATTAAGAATTTCATCTTGAAGGCTGACTTGCTGTTTGTCTTCATATAATTTGATTTAGAAGATGGAATTCAAAATGCGAACATGTTCCACTGTACCTCTCAAACAGCCTGGTCTTTGACAAAATAAGCAGTGATCATCTGGCTCTTCTCATAGAAATGGGTAAAAAAAAATCAATTACTGGGAATTTTCAAAATGCTGATCAGTTAACTCATGGTTATAATAGAAGTTTGAAACTTTTAAGCTTTTAGGCTGCAGGTAATTCACCACGGTAATTTTCTTCTACTGTCCAAATACAAGAGTTATTCCTAGTTATAGTAAGAAGCTCTTCCTTTGCAGCTGGCTGTGGAGGAGGCTTTTGGGGCCCAAAATCTTTGGGGCTCATTGTACAACATTTCTTGGATATTTTAGCTCAGACAGAAATTTTCTAGAAAGATCAACCAGACTGCTGGTAGCTGACATTGCCAACCACAGGGGATATGAGGCAGGAAGACAGATGGGACTGGGCAGCTCCTTGTTGGGCTTAGATTTCTACTACAGACAGGGCAGGCAATGGCACAAGTCTGGGTTAATGGTGCAAGAGGAAAGACAAATTAACTTGTGTCTCAACAAGAATGGCATTCAGAGCTCTTCTCTTCCATGTTGACATAAAGATGCTTCTTACAGTTATTAAGACACAAGTAATGTTTTCTATTCCTACCTCAAAAGTGGGGTTTCCCTCTACCATTAAATATTTACCAGCTTGATTTTCTGTGCATGCAAAACTTCAATCTACAATAAAATACTCATCTGTCTGCAGCTTCTCTGCAGGTACCTCAGGATTGTAACTGAACCGATTCCTTCAATCTCAGTGTTCTTCCACTAACTTCAGATATGAAAATACTTTCTGTACATGCTTCTTCCCTTAAAGAGTGATGGAGAGGCAGGCCCTAAAGGCACTCTTTCTTGGTCATCCCAACCATTCTAGTCTTTCTGGGACCTGCAGCTTGTTATCATAGAATGGTATTCTCATGTTGAGAATGCAAAGATCTCCACAGACTTTGACTTCCTAAGGCTTTAGATTAAAGCTGATCATCTAATAGACTCTTGGTGTTGATTTGAAAAAAAAAAATAAAAAAAATGAAGTCTGTTTAGGGAAAGATCCTCAAACAAATAGATCTTTGGAGATGTCAGATGAAATGTTTAACATTCCCTTTAGAAAAAGGCAATTCTGGATGAAAAATGCCATTTCAAAATAAAAAGTTGGCATTAAATGAAATATCAAATCAGAATGAGTCAACATTTCTAAAATATCTCCTCTTCTCAGCAATATTCAACTGAAGCTATTTTCCAAAGGTGGAATGAAGGCAATTTCCAGCTCCTTCCATCCAGACTGACACCATACTACATTTATTTCATAACCTACTATTTGCTAACAATTTTGGCCAGTGCTAATGTTGCTTTTCTGCAAGGGAGGGTTACAAAATCACTTCTTACAAAATCACTGCTTAGATCTAGTTCTACCTTGAGGAGAAACTGCTTGCTTGTGCATGATGACAGAACAGAAACTCAGCACGCAGGGAAACACAGTGCCTTCAGTTGACAATGCAGCTGTCAGGTTAAGATGAGCACATTGGAAAGGGGTTGTGTTGAAATATCACCAGAATATACAATTTTTAGTGTTACCAAAAAATATTATATGCATTTTTTTCATGTTTAGCTGTGGTGAAAATGCTAGCATTGTCCTTCATCTTAATGGCTAAGTCTTCAGCTATGCACACTTATCCCTTCTAATCTCCTCTCTGACCTTATTTGGTAGTTCCTTGTGGAATCAGAAGAAAAAGAACAGTCTGGTAATGTAATTCTGGTAGCACTCGCATGGTTCTTGGATAAAAAAATAGCAGAAAGCTAAGTTACCTTGCAAGTTCTAATATACACCCTTAAAGACAGAATCATTAGTTCCTTCAGTTTGTTAAATCTTTATTGTTTCTCATAAAGAAATTGTATGAACTCTTGATAATCTGGTCTGGTAAAAATTTGTAACTTCCTGGTAACTACCAGACAAGACAAAGTACCTGGATAGATTATTTTGCCAGTCAGTATTTCAGTAGTTTAAGAATATATTCTTAGACTTTATGTGTAATTCAGAGAAATTTGGTCCTCTTTGACTAATTCTGACTGCTATGTTGATGTAAAAGAAATAATAATCATAGAATAGTTTAGGTTGGAGGAGACTTAAAGATCATCTAGTTCCATCCCCTGTCAGGGAACCTTCCACTAGATGAGGTTGCTGAAAGCCCCATCCAACCTGGTCGTGAACACTTTCAGGGATGGGGCATCCACAGTCTCTCTGGGTATCTTGTTCCAATGTCTCAACACCCTCACAGTGAAGAACTTCTTCCTTATATCTCATATAAATCTACCCTAAATGGCTAAATGGCTTTGAGTTTAAATCCATTATCCCAGATCATAGAATAGTTTAGGTTGGGAAAGATCTTCAAGGTCATCAAGTCCAACTGTTATCCCAGCACTGCAAAGTCCACCATTAAGGCATGTCACTAAGCACCACAGATATCTTTTACATACCTCCAGGGATGGTGGCTCCACCACTTCCCTGGACAGCCTGTCCCAGGACTTTACAACCCTTTCTGTGAATAATTTTTTCTTAGTACATTTTTTTTAGAGGCCATTTACCTCTTGTCCTGTCACTTTTTACTTGGGAGAGGAGACCGACCCTCACATCTCTACAACTTCCTTTCAGGTAGTTGTGGTGAGCAATAAGGTCTCCCCTGAGCCTCCTTTTCTCCAGGCTAAGCAGTTCCCTCAGCCACACCTCATTAAGTCTTGTTCTCTAGACCCTTCACTAGTTTTGTTACTCTTTGGACATGATCCAAAACCTCAATATCTTTCTTTTCCTATCACTACATGCCTTTGTAAAAAGTTGCTCTCTAGCTCTCCTGTAGGCCCCCTTTAGATATTGGAAGGCTGCTATAAGTTGTCCCTGGAGCCTTCTTGAGGCTGAACAACCCCAGCACTCTCAGTGTCTTCATAGGAGAGGTGCTTCAGACCCCTGGTAATTTCCATGGTGCTACTCTGGAGTAGCTCCTTTAAGTCCATGTCCTTCTTATTTGGGGGCCTGAAAGCTGAACATAGTATTCCAGGAGGGATATCGTGAGAGAAGGGTAGAGGGGCAGAATCACCTCCCTCGACTTGCTGGTCACACTTCTCTTGATGCAGCCCAGGATACGGTTGTCTTTCTGGACTACAAATGCACATTGCCAAGTCATGTTGAGCTTCCTAAGAGGATAGTCTATTCTGTTGTAATCTATTTTCAGTGTATCTCTCAATTCTGTGTAATAAATTGATAAAATTTATGTATTCTTGTTATATAAAAGGATGGATTCATATAGTACTTAAAGGTGGTGTAAAGGGGCAGGCTTAAAAATTCACCAAATAGATTTATTCAATATATGATTGCTCAAGGACTTAGGACATGGATATATTCTTTTAAGCATCCCATCATAATTACATTTAGTGCTAAATAAGGAATGACAGTTTGAGATACTGCTTTCAGTTCTTCTGTCAGTCTGCCAGCTGCAGGAGATGTTCTTACTTTCTAAACCTGGCATTTCAGCCCTAATTTTGACTGCTTGTGCTGGTAGTTTGTTCAGAGCCCTTCTATGAACAAGTTGCATGAAACTTTTGCAGTTCTCTTCTTCGAATAATTTAATGGCTTGGTGGTTTCATTGCAAGATTTTGAATGCAAACTGGGGAGATAAAGTGTTAAGCTCAGTTCCTGTAGTGCTTTCCTCTGTATTTTTTCCACAGTATCTTCATTTTATTGGACCTGAATATTGGATGTGCCACACTTCAATATGCTATTATTAGTGCTACACTATCCAGATGATAAGCAGATATTTTTCATTCAACTTTTAAAATGAGATCAGTAAATCAATTTCAAAGTGAGTTTTACAAAGCTGAGATTTATTTGCACCAGTCACCTCAAATGATAAAATATCACTTTTATAATATATAGCACATTTAATTATATATATAATTTATGAGTGTACCAGTTCATTAGAAATCTGTCTAGAAAGCAAAAGAATGAGCGACTGACTACACAGAAATTCACGTTATTGAAATGTTATCTCTCTATATTCATAGTTCTACTCTCCATTGAGTAAAATGCACAGTATTTTTTTTTTATGCTAACATACTCTAGAAGAATAAAAGATATATATTTGCTTCTCTAATTTTCTTTCTCTTACAGTAGGGATTATATTATCTCCCATAAGTTGTGGGGCACCCTGTACAATGTATTTCTCATTGTAGTAGAAATCAATGAGTAGAAATTTCAGAGGGTCCTTGAGCTGATTGTCAGCAACATATCCTTAAAGTTTTGCATAGTTCTTTATAAAATAATACTATTCCAATGTGAAATTCTAGTCTCAGTGAAGACAGTGAAAGATTTTGAAATAATTTAAGATTTTATCTAAGAAATGTGTTTATTTAACACATTTGCTACTTCTGTCCTAATCTTGTAATCTGATAGATGAAACTTTATGGAAGAATTTATCTTCTTTGAGGAAATTAATGCTTGGATACATTTCTGTATTTATATTTATTTATATTTCTCAGAAAGATGTTGTCTGCTTTTAACATTTTGATGATTTCCCTCAAGAAAGAAATAGTTTTTTTGGACTGTGTCTTGCAAGAAGCTACATCTTTTTTTCTGTTAAATCTTTTTTTAAAGTACTTCACCTTCTTTGACCATGGTTGTTAAATTCCTCTGTTAAACTCCAAATTACTCAAAAAACCCTCAAGAACCTTTGATGACTCACTTTAAAATTCTGAAAACACAGTGACATCTCATGAGAATAAGTGCTTTGTGTTTGCACTTTATGGTGTGTTTTATTTTTTGTTTGTTTGTTTTATTGGGTTTTGTGGTGGTGTTGTTTTTTCTTTGTTTTGTCTGTCATTATTGGTATTGCCTGACTACACATCTGTCCTAAAAATTAATCACTTAGAAGTAATTAAGGTTACAATACTGCCTTCAAAAGATTTAGGTTTTATAAAGTCAACTTTAAAAGTTCATTCTTAGTAGCATTATATTCCAAATACTCTGTTTAATTTTCAGTATTAGAAGTATAAACATGTAAGAATCACATTAAGAAGTCATTCTGAGACATGTGAGATGCATATATTTCTAGAAACAATGAACCCACTATTCTTTGGATTCAGAATCAGCTATTTGTGTGGTGAAGTTGTCTCTTGCTAACTTCCAGCAGAGGATCTCCATACAAAATGCATGCAATGTGCAGGGCTCTACCTTTGGAATTGGCATGAAACAGTCAAAGAACCTTTCATTCTTACTCTGTTTCAGAGTGTAGGATTTACAGTAGTTGCACTCTGCAATTCATTTTCTCCCTTTTGGAAATAGCTGACATTCTCTACTCATTAGAAATTTTTTTTTTTTGATTTTTATGTCTTAGCAAGTTTCACTGAGTATATGTTTCAAATGCAGGAGGCAAAACACCTCTTCCTTTGAAATCTTTTGAAATCTAGAGAAAAGCGCTGTAACTACAAATCTTCACCTTTTACAGTGTATCCTTATAGAAATAGCATTCATCAGTATATAAATGAAAAGAGCAAGTTAGGTTTATAGAATGGTACATGGGAAGTGTCTCATATGCTCTTTTCATGTTAAAGATTCTGAGGCTCACATTTTAGATACTGTTACCTTTAGAACTGTCAACATCCTGGGACTTTTCAGCTAGGGAATTGTGTCACTTGAGTTTCAGACAGCAAGGCTAAGGAACTCAAGAGTAATCAGATATGGAGAAACAGTGGTGGACATATTAACACTTTTTGATGAATGTGCAACTTCCAAATATTTATGCTGTTATGCAGGAAGAAGTATCAGAAAGAAAATGTTGCATCAGGAAAATCATTCTGAACTGAAAAACTGATGAGTATTTATTAATATTGAAGAAGTAAAGAAGAATGCTGAAGAAATGAAGAATATTAATACTGAAAAAATCCTTTTTATGTGAATGGAATTGCAGAATGGTAAATTAGACTAGCATCAATTTGGGTGGTGCAGGGTAAGTAGAGGACAGAAGCAACGGAACTGAATGCCATGGGAAGTCAAGACAGTTCTTAGTAGCACCGATGACCAGGCTGATCACCATCACTAAGCATCCACAGATTTGCCAGTGGTCCTTGCCCATGCTAGCTATGGAACAACATGAGATTGACTCATTTTCTGACATCAGGTGCGAGCAGTATATGTAACCATTAGTGTGTCAGGGTGGACGATAAACAGACAGTGTAGAGGAGCTGAGCTGGTGATGCTCTAGAACTAATATAAAGAGTTAATGCTGAGATTCTGAGACAGCAATTCGCTAATTAGTAGTATTGCTGAAGTTCTGTTTAATCACTTCAACATTCAGAGGAGTGAAGTGTACCTGAAGTACCAAGGTGTAGTGCAGTGAGAGCACTCATTACCATTGTGCTTTGATATGTAGATCAAAGACTTCTTGCATCTAAAGATGCAAGCTGCCATTGGAGTCCATACTAAACACCTGCTTGATCATGTGCAACTGATTGTGTTATGTGTTTCATGTCTTTGAGGAGTGTATTTAAGAACCAAGCTTGCTCAGTGTTTATTGGTATGATGATATGAATAATTGCTATACTATTGAAGTCAGCAACATTAGGACTTCTTAGCAGCATCAAAGAAAAAGTTGGATTATAAGAACAGAGAGTACTTCTGGCTTTACACTTTTATCCATCCACACAGTAAAATCAAATCTGTGAAGTAATATCATATACATTATTCCCTTAAAAGAAACTGAACTGAGTAGTTTCTTGTATTTACCATGTATTTCCCAAAGTATTTATCCTGTTTGTGTGGAAAGATGCCCTAGGCATCTTCCAATTTAAAGAAAAGTTAATGAGCATAAAATGTGTCAGTAGTTTGTACACCAGTGTCTTACATCTTCAGCAACAGTAATTGGGCTCAGTTCAATTACAGGTCTTTTAGAAAATAAAGATGGTATTTTATCTGATATTTCAACTAGTGTGTAACTCAGACCCATGTTTTAGGAAACAGAGTTAGGTAATGTGCTTAGTCCCCAGGCTTTGTTATCACAGACCTCCCCAAAATACCTCTGGAATATTAAACAGATAAACTGGGTTTTTTGAAAAACAGTTAAACAAAACTGATCAAAAATGGTGTGTGGAAAAGCTTGCCCTGTTCTCAGTTGTTTGAAATGTCCTGACCTGGAGTCTGCATGTGTGTCTGTGAGAATGAAGTTACTATTGTTCCTAAATTAGCCTTGGTAGCCAAAGGCTAGTCATGTGAATGCCAACTGTTTAAGCAACATCTCTCCTCTGTTTCCTCATTCATACTTCTTATTTCAAAACTTCATTTACTCCTGTCTATATTGTCCATATTCTCAGGCCAGACCATGCTTTGTTACGGTTACTGTTCCCATTTTGCCCAGAACATTCCCTTGCACGGGTTGTGAAGCCCAGCCACTTGTCTTTAGCCTCAGAAAGTTTTCTCATCTATGGTTCATATAGTGGTTTAAGAGTTGGGATCGATATATTCTGCTCAAGCTGCTTAGCTCTTCAAATGCTCAAAGAAATTGAGATGGACATTGCTCACTACCATCTTTCTTTGGGAGAAAGGTCCACCTGTTTGTAAGAGAAGCTCCCGTTCCTGTGATTTCAACCAAAGAAGGGGCTTATCTTGCAAGATGACAAATTCTTCACTCCTTTTGGAGTGCTGCCTGATATCAGTCTTTTAGCAGCTGTAGAGCTGAGCCCCTGACCTGGCACTAGGCATGTTTCCTTCCACATTGTGTTGACCTCTGTCACTAGGTTTTAACTCTTTCAGTTGCAAACACAGCTTGGCATTTTCTGCCTTCCCAGAAGTGAGGCAGCCCAGAACTGCTGCTCATTCGGTGATGCTCCTGACCAGACACAAGCTGTTAAGGGCCATGCATTTTATTTCAGGCCTGAGGTTCTGCTAGCATCCATAGGGACTGCAGGCAGGGGGAGGGAAGAGTGGCTGATAGCCTGGGGCGGCACACGCGTGTCAGTCACTGAGTGCACTCTAACACTTCAGTCATCCCTGGGGCATTTGTTTTCTGCAACTTGTATAAATGCTGCCTTCTGGAGTGTACTGCTTTCCTCTTACAGAAGTCACAGAAAGCTCTTTGTTTGTTTTTTTTTTTTTTCTTTCAGCCTTATGGCTCTGGGACTATCGTGTGAATACTTACACATGGAGCAAAATGTGGATACCCTTTACAGGACTCTGGCAGTCATAATAATGTGAAGTTGCAAGCATGTAGTTTTCATCACCATTGGAAATCCTGTAAGAGAACTGATTTAAGAAGGGGTTGGTGCTCGGTGAATCATGATATATGCTTACCTAGTGACAGGAGAAATAGAAAGCTGATGAGCTGTGCTTTGGCTGAATCTGCTGAACTTATGCAATAACAAAAAGGAAAACTCAACTCTGTCAGAAAAGAGTTCTGTCAAGTAGCTAAGGTTTCTACTTTATATTTTATTTTTGCATATAATTCTGTGAAAACTTCGTACACTAGCAACAAATGTCTCTTATTAGAGTCAGTTATACCTTTATTTCCACTTTTAAATAGCTAAGAAAACTGCAACCACGCAGTGAGATCTATCTTGCACTGCAAGAAAGTGGTGTGGTGTTTGCAGCCTGTGCTTTGATGTCACAATTACCAATTACTTATTTGTTGTTCCTTGCTAGACAAGCTCTTTGTTATGAATACATAAGTCAGCATCTGGAAGCTGCCTCAAGGTGGTCACTTACAGCAGGTCTAATTCCCATTAGGTTACCTGGTTTAGATTCTGGAAGAAAGCATGGCTTATGCTCCATACAGAAAAAGCATGGTGCAGAGCTTTCCTGTAGGTCTTGTCAGCAGACAGTTTATTTCTTCTGTCATGAACCATGTACCTGGGATGCAAATGCATGACTTGCACATAGGAGAGTACTTTACTCCCATGTCCCCAAACTCTGGTCCTCTGGTGTGAAGGTCTGACAGCCTTCGCCCTCAGCGTGAGCAGAAAGAAGATTGTAGGGGAAGATGCATGTATGCAACAGGGGAGGAAAGTGATTGGGAATGCTTTCTCTGATCATAGTTTGTGCCTAAATCTGGTGAAATATGAACAGAACAGGGTTAAGTGCATTTTCTGTAGTATTAAAAATTTGCAGTTAGAGTATTTTCCTAGTGCTTGAAGAAAGAACAAATAAAATGCCCAGATGAAGGCTGTGCTACCAAGACAGCATGTTTTTCTTCCTCTTTTTCCTCTGGGCTGATACTGTCCTTTCTGACTTCATCCACCTTCTTCCCCTACTGCTCTCACAGTTGCTGCATATCGTCTGCTGTCTCACTCTCCCTACTGCATGCTGTCAAGTGTTTTGAAAGACTTCTTATCATCTCGCATCAAAGAGCATATAAATGGCATCTCCTACTCTCATTCTAATGATTCCAAATTCTATTCCTCTTCTTTGTAGGTCCCCAGTGCCTGGCCAACATAAAATATAGCAATACATCTACCATCTCCTACCTTCTTCCGTCTCCTGGTTTTTTATTTAATGTGCAGTCTTAGTATTAGTAAGACAGTTATTTTAAGTTTATCAACAAATTACGAACTTTATTATAGTACATGTATACATAAGAAAGTTCTTCAGTAGATTTTCTGGCATAAAGTGAAGTCTAGAGGTTTTCCTTATACTTAAAATATCCTGTAACTGCAGTGTAAAAACAATGCACTTAAGTCATCCAAACCATTATCTTCTGAACATTATTCTGTGGGACAATAGGCCAGTGACAGATAATCATACAAGTGCTTCTTCAAAATAAATGAATAAAACCCCCTCTTTTTCTTTATCCCTAATAAATATTCAATGACAAACCAAAGACTGAGGAAATTGACACACAAAGATGGAGCCAACTTGAATAGTTGGATAAAAACCATTTTATTGTTAGAAGGGAGGAGAATCACCCTTAAAATTTTTAGCTATATCCAAACAGACTGCATGGTTTTTACACTGCCAAGATAGAGACTTCTGGAGAATAATTAAATTTCACTTATGGACAGTAACTTTCTATTTAGCGTATTTTCCCCCTTGATATTCTGGCCATTTTATTGCCAGTTAAGTATGACTTCCTGAATTTATACAATAGATTAATACATCAAGAGACATATTCATGTCAATCATGCATTTCTAAAGCAGTATAAAATGTATTATTTACAAAAAGTAGATGCACTTATGCAATTAATTTGCCGTGAATATGCAGTATAAATAACTTGTGGACTGGCTGTGCATTGACCTTTAAAAAGTTGACTTTAGTCTGAGCTCCAGCATCCCTGAAGACTGAACTAATTAATATAGAACTAAACCTGAATAAGCATCATAATAAATAGACATTGACATGAGTGACTGTTATGGTCAAAGTAGACTACAACTTCAGTGTGTGTGTTAAGATAAAGCAGTTTAAAACTGATGCTTGAAATGAAAGGGGTAAAGTAAAACAATGAAGACTAGACTTAGGTCAGCTTCAGTTTATCTGGGGTCAGTTGCCATTGAAAATTATGGTTTTAACAAGCAATTCTAAATGATTTGGTAATTTATTTCCATTCCTGGTGGATAGCTGTCTGCTGACTGACACTTTTACTGGCTGTCTGAGATAAGACCAAGGGTTGAGTCAGTAGCCTGAAATATTCCTCTGGAAGCATCATGGATTCAGTGAGCCCTCAACAAGTCCAGGACAGAGTCTGGGGATCCAGCTTCCTGTGACTATGCCATAAATTAAATAGACCCAGGACCATTTTATGACAGAAAGGGAAACTACTAAGGTTATTTACTACCCCATCCTGAAGAAACTTTAATTATTCCCTTAACTGCTAGTGCTGAGTCTTTTAGGAAAGGTACTTGCCTTGTGCTGACTGTCACATTTTCCTGGAAAAAATGTTTGTGAAAGTGCTCCTTAGAGTTAAAAGCATGTCCTGAGAAACATTTTGTTATCAGTACAAACATTTAGATTCCTGCAGAGCTCTGGCACTGCTTCATTTCCTGGTATGGACACAGTCTGTGCCTACAGGAATTATTGTGCTGGTGCTCCAGCCCACAGGTGGATTTTTGGGCAAAGCTGCTTCAAGTTAGGCTCCCATGATGGGTTGAGGCAGGCTGGAGGCTCAAGGCATGCTGCCATGGAGCCCAGATCTGGCCAGGTTAAGACCTGACCATGTTTCTAGAGTAAATGTTTACTTCCGAGTCCCTTGTCCTGACTTTACAACCATTGGACTTGAAGTGGCATGCTATGTTTGCCACTCTGGGTTCTGTGCTTACTGAGATGACTCAACAGCTGAGATATGGGAGAGCTTTCAGTTCACGGGAAGTTGGGAAGGTTTTGATTTTATGTGGATACCAGGCTTAAACCGGCTTTTGAGAAAAATTAATTTTTATGTGAAAAAGAACACCGGCTTCTTGGACAGAAATACATTTCATCTTCTTTGTAGAGATAATGACTAATCATGCCACCAGATTCTGGAGATTGTCTTGCTTATTTTACATCAAACAGACTTTGAAACAGCCAGTATTCCAGAAATAAATATGATACAGTGATTTTAATGAGGCTTTGCTCCTTTTGTGTTTGTGTCTCTTGCCCTACTGTTCTAATGTTTATATTTCAATGTAGTTTCAAGCCCAGTGTTGACCTCCTTAAAAAGGAGTTTGGACTGTTTGTTGAAACAGTACAGCATTGAACAACGTGCATTTCACAGAGGTTTACATTATAGGTGAATTTAGGCATGCACTGGTTTGTTCAAAGCACCAAAGGACCTATATCAGGCATTCAGAAGCCAGGAATGCCACTGTATTCACTGTTTTGAATCATAACAGCAGAGTTCAGAAGTCAATCTGAGCTTTCTATATCAGTAATATGCAGTAATGTATTGAAATCAAATTCTTTCAAATTTCATTGCTAGTTCTCAGAGATCCTCACTGGCAACTGCTGCTAATCCATTTTCTTGAATATTGAAGCAGTCCCAGGAAAAGATTCTGAATTTCTCTTAGGCTCATGGAGACAGTCCCAGCAAGTGTGTCTTTTAAAAATGCTTTGTAATAAAGTATGAGGGCAAGTGAGTCTTGTATAAGGTCAAACAGGGATCACAAAATGAACACTTGAGGTTATCTTCTGATCAGTTAAAATTACGCTTTGGATATTTTTAAAGACTTTGATGTTATGAACAGTTCAGTAACTGATTTTATATTGCAATGTTTTAGCTTAGAAGTTTCTGCAACATATATTTTAATAAAATATAGTCTTTAACACACACACAGAGAATCAAAGTATTTACTTCTACTGTGTATTACAGAAGTTTGAAAAGACAATGTAAATTACAACACTTGGAAGAAACTAAAATATTTTAACCTAATATAAAAGATTTCTGAAAAATAGTTGCTGATGCCAAAATTGGACTAATTTCTAGGAAAGCACCAGTTCTAAGATTTATTTCCATATTTTGAAAGTATCATATATATATCTTATCTGCTACCCACAAAAATCCAAATCCATTCACACTGCATACAATATGCGATCCTTCAGTGATGGTGACCTGTATAAGTTAAAGCAAGTATTTGGAAATACTTTCCTGTGTAATACAAACAAAATCAGCTGTGGAACTCTACAGGTACAGAAGACACTTATGGCCGAGAGTTTAAAGGCATTTCCAGCAATACTAGATATTTACTATTAGTAAGAGTAGTATTCACAGTTATCTAACTAATGCTGTAGAACTGTAAAACTGTATTTGTCTCATGCCTGAGAGCTAAACTTTGTCAGGAATAAAGGATAACAGCAGATTCTTGTATTTTTATTTCAAACTTCTAGTACAGTTGGAGATGGTACACCAAAGATGAATTATACCCCTGCACACATTCAAATTTTCCTTCATATTGAATATTGTGTGCACCCTAGTCCCCTCATCTCAGAAAGGATGCATTAGACCTGGGGCAGGTTCAGAAAAGGGCAACAAGCACAATCAAACGTGTGGGCTGCCTCATACAAGAAATGGCTGATCGTGCTAGGGCTCCTCGATCTGAGAGAGATGACTTGGGTGTATAAAATAAATGACCGCAAAAATATGAATGTCATGAAGTGGGCAGAGAAAGAATAATTTACCCAATACAAAACACAGGAAAAAAACCTAGTAAGAGCTGGGTTCAAACTGAGGTGAAGTAGGTGATTCTCCAGTCAACAGATAGCAGCCTTTTGTGGATACTTGCAAAAGACATTGTGAACTTCTGTTTACATTCACTCAGCTGGAGTGAATGTGAACAATGAGTGGAAAAGTACTTGTGTAAGAGATCCATTGTGATTTACCAAACAGACGCACTGTGTCAAATTTAGGAAATACTTGGAATAAAAATAGTTAGAGCCTATGAGAATATTAGGAAAGAATGTTATATGCTTTCCTTGTTTTTACACCTCCCTTTGTCCTTCAGCTAGATGGATTCTTGCTCTGAACCAGAGGAATTCTTATGTTGTTCTGTGTTAGATCCTGAATTGATAACTTTCTCTGTTTGAACTGATTGGTTCAAAGCAACAAAAGGTATGTGCATTGATTTTTACTACAAAAAAAATAACATAAGCATACTAAAATAAAAACTTAGTAATGCTTCTGGTTTCTTGTAGTCCCCACTGTTTCTCAACCTGCCACACAGCGGATGGGGGTTGCAGTCACTGGTTAGCAAATGATCCTGATTACATTTACTGTGATTCTTACAGAGAAATATTTTTATTCCATTGTGGATAATTAAGTCTATCCAAGAGTTATGCCACCACCTCAAAGTGAATAATTCTGTAAACTACTGGAGACAATAGTCTTGGACCCATTGCATAGAATAAGACAACATTGCTTCAAAATACAACAGTGTGTCTCTAATAGATAAAAGAAGCACAAGTCAAATAAGACTGATTTTTATTTTTATTTCTCTGGCAAAATATCAGGTCTCTTCTCTATGGCTGATGAACACTGTTAAATACAGCAATATATAAGGGACCATGCAAAAAAAGAGAAAGGTGCAGGTGGTTCACTTCCAAATATTTGTAGATAATGAACTCATTCGAGCTTTATTTAGACTATCCAGCATATATCTTTGAGTCTTTTGAAACAATATGAACAGACAGCTTAACTGTCACTAATATCATTAGGGTTTTAATAGTTATTAAATCAGCCGTTTTAACTTCCAAGTAGTGAGATGCAGTTTTACTTACCAATTTTATTCTCAAAATGTTTCAAGAGGTTGCTGGTGTTAGCATATTTGAGTTTTACGTGTGCCTCAGCATTTCCTCAGGTTAATAATGTCCTGAAGGCTACAGGATTTTCTTTTGGTTTCCAAAATTACATATGCATTATTGCAAATGAGTTCTGCCACAAAGGAATTCATAATGAAAACATCAGAGGGAATTAAAGTGCTTCTTATAATACTTGAGCTTGCTCCATTAATCTGAGGGCAAAATGAATTGAGTCATTATGTTCCCAGATGGTATTAGGGACCAAATGGGCAGCCCTGTCCCAGCTTGATATTTTTTTTCTCACTGTAAGTATTTTTTGCTGGGGGAGCAGGTCAAGTTCCAGGGCAGCAAATCCATAGTGGGTAATTGAAGTCCCCAAGTAATGTTTTAATTCAAGTTTTAATCTTTATGCACAGAGACAGCAGGTCATTGTTAACTAGCAAGAGAAGCAGAAAGATTAAAAATGTCCACAGTGCATTACCTTGAGAGGAAAGTGGAGGAGCGTTAAGTATCTTTCACTGTCGAATCATTTGGCTTTAAAGAGCTGTCTTCTCATATCTATATGCATGACTTTGTTGTGAATTCATTGATGTCTGAAAAGTGTCTGGATACCATCAGGCAGCATAATATTTATAACAGTGTTATGTTAACTGTGATTTTCAAGGAGATGAACAATCTCTAATTAAGCCAGCTGATCTACCTGGAAAAAACATACAAAATTTCAAAACTGAAATAGGAGCAACAAACATGGAGCTTGCCTTGGTGGGTTTGTAGGAGTGTGATATAGTCATTGTGCCAGGCCTCTTCGTATTTATATTTCAGCCATTGTCCTCCATACCACTGGGACTTTAACTGCTTGGCTTGTTTGATCGCAGCACAGGTTTCACATTTCTGGATACCCTCTGTGATAGTGTCCATAGTCAGGTCCACCCCTCGACCTTGAGCCCATCTATTATTGTATTCCTTCCTTGATGACCTGAGGTTTCATAGGCCCACTGAGCTAAGAATAATTCAAACTCATGTTTCTAGTCCAAATCCATCTGAGCCACTCTGACCTTGGCAGCCTGATCCACCCACTGTTTGTTTTGATGTTCTTCAGTGTCCAGACTCTTGGGTACATGGGCATCCACGTGATGTACTTTCACAACCAGGTTCTTTACCTGAGCAGCAATGTCTTGCCATAATCCAGCAGCCCAGATGGGATTATCTCTGTGCTGCCAGTTGCTCTGCTTTCATTGCTATAACCACCTCCATGGGGCATTTGTCACCATCCATGAGCTGGTATAGAGATAGAGCACTGGCCACATTTCTCACTCAGCGGTATCTAAAGCCAGTTGGATGATTTTCACTACTCTAAACTGACTTTAGATACCGCTGGTATCTAAAGGGAATAGGGTGTATCACTTGTTGTCATCTGGTAGTTTATTATATGGTGGGGCCTCTTCAGCACCTGTTACCTCCTCTCCCAGTGACATACCAAAATCTTTGCCCTGTGGCCTTTTTGTGATCATCAGCCTGTGGAATGACCCATGTTGAACTTCATGGACAACTGCCTTATGGGGGAAGGACCTGTGTTTGAGAAGTTCATGGACTGCCTCCCATGGGAGGGACCCCACATGGATCAGGGAGAAAGTGTGACAAGTCCTCCCTCTGAGGAGGAAGGAGTGGTGGAAACAACATGTGATAAACTGACTGCAACTTCCATTCCCCCTGCCACTTGTGAGGGACGAGGTAAAGAAACTGAGAGTAAAGTAGAGCCTCAGAAGAAGGGAGGGGTGGAGAGAAGGTTTTTTCATATTTGGTTAGTTTTTGTTTTGTTTTGTTTGTTTATTTTTGGAGTTTTTGTTTGTTTGTTTTGTTTGTTGTTTTTTGTGTGTGTTGTTCTTTGTTTTGGTTTTGTGTTTGTTTTTTTTTTGTTGCTTTTTTTTTTTTTCCTTTTTTTTCTTTTCTTTCTCATTACCCTACTCAGTTTTGATTGTAAATAAATTGAATTAATCTCCCAGGTTGAGTCAGTTTTGCCTGTGACAGTAACTGGTGAATGATCTCTCCTTGTCCTTATCTCATCGATGACCCTTTCAGTATATTTTCTCTTTCCTCTCTCTTCTTTTCATCTGAGTAAGGGAGTGATAGAGTGGCTTTGGTGGGCACCAGGTGTCTAGCCTGGGTCAACCCACCACATGGGTTCAGGTTCATCTCTAGAAGATGCCTACGATGGAGGGTAAACTTAGTCATGAAACAGACCTTGAAAAACCTGGCACATACACCACCTGGGCTCTGCTTCTTTCCTCTTCAGCAGAGAAAGATCCTGGGCAGTGAAATGTAAAACTGTGTCTCTGCCTTCCCAGCCTGCATGCCCCATAGGGTCTGAGACAAACCACATCCCCAAAGGGTGGGATTGAAGCAAGATGTGAACTCTGCAAACCCTGCTATTATGGAGGTGTACTTTGCCCCTCCTCTGAGATAATGCATCTCCACAAGAGCACTTTTATACGTAAGATGTAAATAACACAGCTGAGGCCCTGCACTGCACAGTATCTCCTTCATAAAGGAACTCATTGAATATCCTGACAGTCTTGTGTGGTGCTGAGCCAGTAAACTAAGGAAACTTTGGACTTCTTTACTTGGATTAATAATATATTTTTTAATTTACTACTTTAAACTAAAGAATATCTCAGCACAAAAATGTAATCATGACAACCTTGAGAGTAGAGTAAGAAAAGCTTAGTCCTCCCCTTTTAGATACTGTCTTTGAGCTTTGTACATGTTATTTCCAGATTAACACAATTTATTTCTGAGTGACACAGAATGCTGATGAGAATGATAAACTACCCTGTGAAATTTTTAGAGTAGTCATATAATAAATGAAAAGAGAAAGGTTAGAAGAAAATTATTTTTCTATTTGAAAAAACACACATATCTCAGAACTAACTATAAATGAGTGTGGATCACAGATCAAAATCAGAGTGGCTAGATCACCCTGATCAGTTTCTGGTTTGGGTCTTCTCAAGGGAAAATAGGACAGCTTCTTACCATGGCCCCCAACATATATGTCCCCGTCTTGGTTACTGCATCTCATTTGGTACCTGTTCTCTTTCATAATCTTATTTGTTTTCTATTTTCTTCTTACTTTCATCTCCTGCTGGTTTTATTTCCATCTGCTCATTTGTCTTCCTCTGCTTTTCCCTTTCTCCTTCATTTTTCTTTCTACGCATTTCACTCTTGCTGTACCTCCTTTCTTTTTTTCCTCTGACTAACTGCCAAAATTCCCAAGTCAATGCCTGCTTCTGCTATTTGGTTGTTCCACCTCACAGCCACTGGCGGTAGTTCTGCACAGTTTGCTGCACTTCATGTCTCCACAGTCAAGGCAAGCAGAATACAAGGCTTTGAAAAACCCATAGTAGTAAACAGTTGTGTTTGGATTGTTTGTTATAAAATCAGTGCTGGAGAGTGATACAGGTAATTCATGCCTTCAGAAGCCAGATTTTGGCTTCTTCCCTAGACAGGAGAAGGACAGAGGTGCTAGCTCAGACCTGCAATATACTTGCGACCTAAGTATGTTATCAATTTTACTGACTGTATAGGGAGACAAAGACTGGGGGAGTGTGCTGTCCAAAGCATTAACTGATCTTAGACATCAGAGGTGGTACCTAGGTCCATCTTAGACACCAGAAGGTGTGGAGTGAATGCAGTCCTGGAACTGGGAGGGGGGACCAGCGGTGCTTCTCCAGGATTTTTTTACAAAGCTGTAACATTCCCAGATGCTTTATTAAGGGTGTACGGTAGGTAAATGAATAAACTATTCTTCTAGTATAAAGTACTTAACTATGATTCTTGTTTGCATCCATTGATTAAAACCAGTGAATAGGGTGTCATTCCAGGACTTCGGGATTCAGAGGGAATCATTTTCCTTCCCTCCACAGGAGGAAGATGTTTAATTGTCTTATGAAATACTGAGAGGGTTTTCTGGAAGTCTAACGCCATGAATTGCTAGGCACTTTCATCTGCCTTTGGACTCCTGCAGAAGTGAGCTTTACTGGCAGTGCCCAGGAAGGTGTGGACAGGTAAGACGAGAACATGACACGTGCTCTTTCACAGACTGCTTTCAGTTGTTGGTGTCTCTTCCTTCCTTTCCTCCGTTCCTATGCTTCTGACAAGTCTGTGCCATTTCAACTGCTCTTTTTAACTGAAAATGCCTCATTGAACATGTTTCTATTTTGTCGCTATTTTCATATACTTTTCAGTCAAAGACAAAAGTCACAGTTTGGGACTCATGCTTTTCACTTGTTATCTCTTTATGTCAGTCATGCACAAACTTTGGAGATGCAACTGTTCAAAACTAGCCAAGAACCTGGATAGCCATCAAGAAAAGACCAGGTCATGTCTGCCAATTTAGGCATTGCCAGCTGTACTGGTGAACATCCACAAAACTTAACCCAAGCCAAACAAAACCAATATCCCCCAAGCATTCACTTCCTCTTTTGAGTTCTCCAGTACTTGGACAAAGAAGGAATCAAAACTTTGTTTAAATTTTGGGCCACACTTAGAGAGGACAATTACTCCACTAAATAGTCACTGAACTGTTGGGAGGTCTGAAAGTGTAGTTCAGGTCTAGAAGTAGGGCTGACAAGAGGCAATGACGAGGCAGCAAGCCGCAATAAACCAGAAAGGTTTGAGGCTTAATCTTACTATAATTCTGTGATGGTGAGGTAAAAATTCTAGAAGGTTTTCAAAGTTGTTTTGTTTTTTTTTTTCCCCAGAAGTGTAAACAAAATAATAGTTATCCTGAAACAACCTTGGAAAACTAAATGAATCTTGGTTATTTTCCCTTTAGGTTAGTGTTGTTGTTGCTAAGCTGTCCATTGGTGCCAAAGTATGTAACATCTCAGTCATCAGCAATCTGGCAGGTATTTTGTCCCTTATATTGATCCAACAACTATATGCCAGCCTATTTGCGCCATCTGTCACAGCAGTCAGCAGGGGGGACAAAAGGTGAACAGCTGGTACTATCAGTCTGCAATACCATTTTAAGGGAGAAATACCAGAACCTTTGTCAAAAAGCTTAGAAAACAAAGAGCCTCAGTGGTGGAACACTAAATCATATACATTTCAATTGCAGCAGCTTATTTTTCCTATCACAGTCTTTATGGTTATTAGAAACACACTTCTAAGAATGAAAAAGGTCATGAGGTGTCTAAAATGAATGTAATCAGTTTTCATTATGCATATTTTCAGTTTTCCAAGGAAAGCAGAGTTGCCTAAAATGACTGGTGATAAAAAGCCAATCTGTAATGAATCCCTCAGCTGCAGAGAACTGGAATAAAACTGCAGTAGAGAGAATTTCTGGATTGATTTTTGCCAGAGAATCATAGTTACCAGGGAAGCATTCATCAAATGTTGGCCAGAAGCTGACCTCCATTACTCAGCTCCTCCTTACAGGTTTGTCTTAGGTAAAAAGCTATTTCACAGTCTTATGAATGTGTTGGCAAGAAAGTAATGCATAAGCCAAAGGAGGATGCTTGGAGAGATTTTTCATATGTCCAAAGGCAAGTCAACCAATATTCAACTACATATGCATGATCCAGGCCATCATGAAGCGTTTAAACCAGTCAAATCTGCAAATCAGCAAAGAGACATTAGGAAATGCATAGAACTAGGCATTAAAGGTTTTGGTAAAGAGCATACTGCAGCAAATGTGATTCAGAAATTACTGCACCGTTTTGAAATTTACAGGCAGTCTATACCTTCTGGATTAAAGTTGTGCCAAGATAACATATGCAACTGAGGATTGTGCTTATATTCCTGTACTTGTTTTGTGAAGTGTTTCGGTTTGGTTTTGACAGACTTGAATGATAACTATAGCACTGCAAATAGAATTGTGGCTCATCAAAAGACAGTCATTTTGCATATTTCACTGGGGCCAGAGTAGTGCAGAGTGAAGATCGGAAAGGAAACAACTTGTTAAAAATCAACTGAAGCAAACCAGTCTGCTTCTGGAGCTTAAAGTTCAAGGCTTTATACAATTATACACAGGAATACTGAAATACAGGGGTTTCTGCTCCATGTTATAATAAAAGCAAAACTGACAAAACCATATTTTTAAATATTTGACTAAAAACCTGATATTGGAAAGTTTTCCAATCTAATGACTTCATGTATAGTTACATGATCCATCATTATTAGAAGTATGATATGACTAGAATATGAAATATATTCAATGACAATCTGTAAAAATAGCATTAAAGCATTGTTAAAAATATGACTTTCCAGAAAAATCAATGCATTCTGAAGGAGGCTGTGATTTTGATCAAACTAAAGAAACAGCTACCAAAGTAGTTTTGACCAGCTATACGAATAATCCATAAGATTTCCAAAGTCACATATAATATGGGAGACAGGAATTTTATATTATATAATTGACACTTAGAGTGACACAGAGCTGCTCTACAGGTCCTAAAACATTTGCAAGCTCCTAAAACCTTCACAAAACAGCAATGACAAAGTAAGTGATGATACCATAATGAAATTTAGCCTCAACTGTCAAAACTAAAGTAGGGAAAGATGCAGTTTAGAATTTTTATTGCTATTGCATATAGCAGTATCAGGGTTATAGAAGGTGAGCTGTGATTAATCAAGATATCTCACCTGTCAATGTTATTTCTACACAGTATCCATGGCCAGAGTTAGATTCAGCTCTAGCCTTGTTCTGCCTAAGTTAAAGGACAATAAACATGTCTTCAAATCACATTCTCATTACAGTCAGCCTTCTGCCAAAAGTACTTGATGACAATTCTCTCAAGAAAAGTTCTCATATCATATAGAAGCATTATTTAAAGTTAAATAATTGTTAAAAATAAGGAGAGAGAGGATGAGGTCCTGTGAAATAGATATTGTGATACTGGGAAGTGTCCTCAAATTCATATATCTCCTGATTAAATATGATATGCTAAATAGTGTAGAATCACAGAATCATAGACTGGTTTGAGTTGTCATGGTTGAGCCTGTGTTAATTTTCTTTGTATAAGTAGGAGAAGAAAGAAAGAATGAAACGTACTGCAATCCTCTTCTGTTGCAAATCAAGCAACTTCATTATCCCTATTCTCATCATTACTGGTTCTGAATGTGTCCTTGCTGCTCTCACCTTCACTGATGTCTTCAGTCTTATGGAGATGCTGTAGGTCTGATAACTGCACTAGCAGTAAGTGATGAGACTAGGGCCTGTGTGGCCATATCCTGTAAAACAACATCGAAGCTGTACCTAATTTAATCACTTGTGGATTTAATTCTCAGGGTTACATGCAGATACGAGCTTTGACTTTCTCTTTCAGGTTTGGCCTTGTAAAAAACAGTTCTGACATTCAGAAATTTGGCTGTGAAGCAAGAATTGAACACTTAAGACTATTTTTCACTGTTTGCAACAAGAACTTTCAGCATATCTATGCACTCAGAAAAATCTGGGATCTGAAGTCGAAGCACATCTTCTTTTCTGTCTACCTTTCTACTTACTAGAGGATCAATTCTTTCTTGTCAAGTTATGCTGTTGTTGAAGGATCAATTGCTTCTCAACAAAATTTGGTATTTCTCTCTGACTTATAAGGGGAGAGGATCTGCCTCCTACATGAACCTGGGTTGGAAAGGAATGATTTTCTTGTGAGGTGAAGTTCATTTCATGTTGGAGGAACCAGAAACAGCTTTCTTCTGGGACAGTCTTTCAAAAGCAGCACCTCCAGTTCTGCTTTTCCTTTTGCCTTTAGGCATTGTTGCAGTATGACTGACGTGTCATAAATGGAGAAGCTCTGCAAAAGAATAGATAAATTCTCTCTCAAATTTTGTGTGTTAGAATACAATGAAAATATTATTGCAAAGTATTATTATTACACTCTCATGACTGTACTTTGCCTAATAATTTTATTCCATATTATATCAACATTTAGATGAATCCATCTTCTGAAGTAATACCTGCTTTCTTCAGTCTGAGTCTCAGAATAGATGAACAATTTTTATTATTGTCAATAATAAAATTACTTTTGTCACCCTTGATACTGAAATCAAACTCAGTTATGTTGAACCTGATATCCAAATGAACAGTCTAATATAAAGATTACACATATTCCAGTCTTTTAAAATTACTAGAAGTGATCTACTGTTTTATATGATAGATGAGTTATTAAAATAAGTCAGGTGGATAACTGAGAAAACTTTTGGTTAAATTAAATAGCGGGTTTCATTAATAACGTATTTAATATAGCAAGAAAATCATAACTAAGAATTGTCAGGAAAAGTAGAATGACTTATGTCAAACTCTTCACAAATTATCATTCTTCCCCAATAAAAATGAATGTGAAACTAAGCAAGACCATAGACTGTAGTTTCAGGGGAGAGTTTAAATCTGAATGCTAAAAGCAGAAATTAGTACAGCCTAGAATTCTAAATATATTAAATTAAAAAGAAGTAGAACCATTATTCAGTATCCCAGAGAATTTGGTAAAAGAATACTACTTGTCAGTGCATTTGGTGAGTGCCAAAAGTACTGTGCATCGCATGGGGACTGTAAGATCAGACTCTCTCATGAAGGTGCAACAGCCTAGGCAGTAGTTAAGCTCCTTATAGTACTGTAGGCACAATGCTTCATGGGTGGGATATTTTACAGGGTATGACATCCTATTTCTTCAAATTTGCACTAGCAGCCAAATGCAAAAATCTGAGTTTAGCAGGTTCTTTGCTTGAGAAAAAATTCTACTGAAGACATAGAAGCCTGGTGTTTTCATTGGATAGTGGCTCTTGATTAAAAGGGACCTAGAATATTTTTTCAGAAATTGTTTGATGAAGCATGTGTCAGCATTTTCCTTCCTGTGTTCATTTGCCTTTTTGAAGAACATAGAGATGTTATTTATTTTCAAAAGAAAGAAAATGTCACACCTTTGAGCTCTTGCTCTTCCAGTAGGTAACTCAGCAGTGTATAGAGGTCAGTGAGCTGACCTTTGGCAGGAATATTAATATTTTATAGTGCTTTGAATCAGCATAATATACCTCATCAGTTAGGTCATGTTACAGTCCTGTGCCTTTTAAGCCCTGAAACATCCCTGGCAGTTACAAGCCTTGCTCTCATTGAAGGCAGGAGGGCTCTGAAGGTAATTTCAACTGAAAGCAAGCTCAGATCCCTGGATGCTTTAAAATGAAAACAAAACTAGTTTTTAATCCTTTTTGCTGAACGAAGAAGGAGTGCAATCAGGTAAGTAGGATGTGATATTAATAAATAAAACCAACTGAATTTTCTCTCTGAATCAAATTGGAAATAGAGCTATCTCTATATGTTCTTGACATGGGTCTTGGACTACGGCAAGGGTTCTCAGGGTTTCTGATAACAGGAAATATAACTGGCAACAAAGCATTTAACAGGAGGAAAGGACTCCACAAGGAGTAAGTTAGTTTATCTCGGCAAAACTGAAATCCTACGATACCATTTGCAACAACAGAACAGCAAGTGCCACTTGCCAGTGACTAATTATTATATTTAAAGTATTTTTAATGTTTTTGAAGACTGAGAGGAAGAACAAAAAAAGCTCTTAAATAGGTGCTATCTGCCCTGTTGCCTTGCGGGTGGTAGGATTCATTATGCTTGTTTCCCAATCTTATTTGCCACGTGTGCCTCAGTTAAGGTTCCTTGAAGAGTCCTACCTGTGCTCTTGGGTAACACCTTCTGAGAAGTATGGAGGCATTTCATTGCTAGAGTTAGCATATACCTGGCTGTGGTGGGAGACAGGAAAGTTCAGCTTTCTAGCTTCCTGCAGCATCCTCCAGTAACTGTGGATGGTTCAGGGATGTGTTGCAGGGTGGGCTCTCACCTCTCATTTCCCAAGATAAACCTTATGATTGCCTTCTGCCTTCCTAAATTTGGGAAATTCTGATGGATGTGCTTGTCCAAAAGCAGGGGTAGGATTTATTTCTAGCAGCTCATGTAAAGAGTATTGTCTACTGAAGCATCTCTGTTTAGACCTACTTTAGCTGTGCTGTGTTAGTCTTCCTTCAGTGTACCTGCTCAGCTTTGCAACGTTTAGTGATTATTTGAGGACGTATGGAAGCAGATCAATTATTTTTTCCCCTGGGCCTTATCCTGTGGTCTAAGCATGTGTTTTCAGCAGTGATATGATAGTACCGACAGAGCCACCTTGCCTCATGTGTTATACCAGTCTATAAATCTCAAAATAATTTTTCCTTCAAGACTTTGCATTTTGCAGTCATAAATAAGCTTGCACACTGTAGGCATCTGTTGGAATACCATCAACTATGGTAGCAACAGAAAAACACTGAGGGTGTAAGAACATGCAGCTCAGACTTGCTCAATACTAAATTCACAGGTATTACCTCATGTCTTCTATTTAGAAATCATGCATTCTGTCACATGAAAGTTGATATCCATGGGTCATTATCTTTGTTCGTCATTTAGGGAAATTAATGTGGAGTCATAGAATCATTTATGTTGCAAAAGACCTTTAAGGCCATTCAGTCCAACCTTAAACCTAACACTGACAAGTCCACCACTGAACCATGTTCTGAAATATAGAATCATAGAATCATTTAGGCTGGAAAAGACCCTAAAGACATTGAGTCCAATTGTAAACCTAACACTCTCTCCCTCCTTCAAATAACTTGGACAAATAGATTTTTTTTTCATTTCTTACTACTTTGTATTTAAGCACCTAGCAGTGCTCCACTTTCTTTTCTAAAGAATAACTTGAATGTAAATGTAAATACTTACATTTCATACACACACTGCCAGGTACTTGCTGTTGGAATTCCACAATACGTAACTTATGACACATTGAAGAGGCAGACTCAATAAGTAACCTTCTCTTGAAAAAGCCATGCCAGTGTTTTCCATGATATTTTGGGCACATTTGTCCTGTTCACATTGATATAAGAAATGAGATCTCTTGAGTTAGTTTTTTGGATTCTAAATTCTATGATTATGACTGAATTCATAGTAATGTCCCTTTGCTACTCTCCTAGTAGGACTGGAAAGGGGCAGAGAAGCTTGTTTATAGGCTGTTCTGTTTTTTTTTTCTGTACTCAGAATGTCCCACTATTAAAGTGGGCAAACTGACACAGGAGAGTATGTTCTCAAGAAAGCAGGAGTTATCAAAACCTAAAGTAATGCAGCTTGTTTCAGGCAAACTCAGTAAACATTTATATTGCACCAATTCTGCAGTTAGGAATCATTTTTAAAATCTCACAGTGGCTGAATTAGACAGTTTTCCATTACTGCCTAGAAAAGTAAAAACGTAATTGCCACTTGCGTCGGGTAAAATGGATTCTGCATTGTGATATTTAACACATACTGAATGAGCAAGCTAAAATCAATAAAAAGTAGACTGAAACTTTTTGCTTTCCCCCCCTTTTCTTATTGTTGCCTAGGAACACTAAGTAGGGATAGAAGTATTTATTGTAGAGGTTTGGATACCACACTCTTTATAAGTAAGGCAGGGCTGTAACTTTTCAGAGGCAGAAGCCAGATGCCACTTTGAGGACTTCCATAGGACAACATGAAAATATAATTCTGGAATATCAGGACCATAGCAACCTCCACACAGGGGGCACCACATTATCCTGTGGGCCCAGACAATAGACACTTTGGGTTACTGTTGGGCAATTTGGCTTGTGCATTTTTGGTAAGTGGGTTCCCCCTCACCAGACTTGTGGTTGGTGGCAATGGCTGTAAACAACAAAGTATTGTCCCATGGGCTCTAACTTGCAGGCCATCAGCTGGACACCTCTGTATAAGCCAGTCACTGAGCATCAGTGGACAGAGAAGATACCCTCTGAAAAATGCATCATCACTAGTTTTGTCTTTAACAACCCCTGAAAAGGTGTAGTGAAAAAAAGGTGAGGTAAAATGGCCATAAAACCTTCCTTCTCAAATTAACATTTTTGACAGTTTTCACACCCTGGTGTTGTTGATACCACAGAGTTTCTCTTTGCTCAAACATGGAATGGCTATGTTGACAATGTGTATATATATATATTAAAGCTGAAAGCATAATCTGAAGGGAATAATTTATTTGACATATTGATCTGCTCTCTCACCTTTTATCTGCCTTGTCCATTTAAACAAAAGACCTTTGGTAACATCCTGACCCTAATAAAGTCATTAGTAAAATTCTGATAGACTTCACTGAAGTCTGGATCTTACCCTGGGGGTTTTCACTTAGCAGTTCTATGAAGTCTTGATATTTACAAAGAAAAATGGACCAATTATTTAAACAAGGGTACAAGGCATGAACAAATAGTTTTGTGAACACCAAAGAAGAGATGCTTAGTCTGGCCCTGAGTCAATTCTGCTGTGTCTAGCAAGATGTGAGTGAATACATACCTTAGGCTTTACCTCAAGCTTCTTTTTGATGGACTGTTTTCATGAGGCTATTGGGAAGATAATACTTCTGAGACCTTTTCCCCTTTTTCAAATCTGGTTTTAGCTAAGCAATAGGAATGAAAATTACTGAATGGGAAGGAAGGAAGGAGAGAGGGAGGGAGGAAGACGCAGTTACAGAGAGTGATTACATAAGCCCTATATTCTAGGAAAACTGTTTAAAATTGATATTTTCAGAAATTCAGAATTTTAATTGTTTTGCCTTTATTTATGTTTTATTTTAGAGCTTTTTAGCATGAGTCTTAAAAGGGAATTTTAAAAGATCCTTCATTTTCACTAGCTGCATTTTTCTAAAGTGAGCTATCAAGAAATCCAATAAGCATGTGTGTTTCTTCACACTTAGGGTTCCTTTAATATAAGTTAGTGTGGAAATTTGGTTTGGACTATCAAAAAAGAAAGACAAGGAGTGAGGGAGAAAAGTTCCTCCCTCCAGTTCCTGTTGCTTGTCCTCTACATGCACCAAATAATGAAACAGAGAGATCATAGAGGTGTTTCACGCAGATATCCATGTGGTGAAGCATGAATCAAAGAGGCTTGCTAAATTTGCAGAAAGATATGACTTTTTTAAATTTTAGGAGAAAATATTTTGAGAACTTCAACTTCAATAAATAAAGGCTATACTCAATGTCTTTCCAAAGAATATGAAAGCAAAGCAGGAAAAAGTAACAAATTAGAGGTTCTTTGAAAAAGAATAGCCATAACATGCATGGATAATGAAGACTCATAATTAATTGCTTGGACATGTCAGTTTTAAAGGTCTGTAGAAATGGAGTGAGCCACTAAAAGAAGGAAACCAATTTCTATCTATCAGCCAGTTTACACCCATTTTGTCCAAGAATGGTGAAACTGTTAGCTTCTTGCAAATCTGCAATCTGTCTTCAGCAAAAACACAAGTTTGCAAAATCTGAATACTGGTTACTCGTGTAGGTTTTGAGCAATCTCAATTCCTGATAATGTTGGTAAGTGTATTCAGCAGGACAGGCTAATGTGAAATTGGGAAAAGCTGCCATGCATCTTGGAACGCCCAGCAATTTTCTGTACTATTGTTACTGATAATTTTCTGAAAAAGTATTATGCTTCCTGGATATGAGTTTGTATTTTATAGCCTGACAAAAAATATGTGCATGTAATTTCAAACTGTTATATACAGTGACATGATATTGAAGATCTTTGAGGTATTGATCAAAACATGCAGGAGAATAATGACAGACTCAGGAGTGGATTTAAGTCATGGACTTCAACCTTATGGCTTTAACAAAGCAGCTGGGCAATAAATGTCTAAATCACACTTACATAGTTGGCAGTTAGAAGTCAGTGCATGGTAGCAGAAGTCCAGCTTTAAAATCAGTGATTCATGGTGGAACTTGGTCTTCAGCCCGTATATAGACACAGCCTTTTTCCCTACGTGAGCTGGTGTAGAGGTTATCAAGAGAGGATCTCCCGAAGTCTCACATTTTCTGCTGCTAGACGTGTCTGGATTCAACCAGTTTAACTGTAGATATGTCTGTGAGTTCCCAAGCTGGATGAAGATATAAGAAATCAAAGATGGAATGGGAATGGAAATACCGTCAAGAGGTTCCTGTTCTCAGCTGACTACACAGGAGTTTAGAGCAAGTGGTAGCCTAACCTAGTCACTTCAGTTAAATGTCTAAAATTATACTGGGTGAATCTAGATATGGACCACCAGATAAGTCTATCTTATTTACCCCTGAGAAAAGAATGAGAGATTCTAGACAAATTTGTCCTATCATTCTGAATACGGTAATTTTATATCTCACTGTATTTATAATGTAGGGGGAGGGAAGAGAAATGAAAGTCAGAGGGTGACCTTTTGGGTCCCCAAAGATCCTCAAAACTTTTGCTGCTACTAACAATTGAAAGCTGGAGAGTAAAGATCAGAATTTAGCTAGTCTCAGACATAATCTGCTCCAGTCAATGAGCCAATCTGGTTTTTGGTGAAGGATTGAAATAGAAGTGTCTAGCCCATCTCCCATGCTCTACTACAGTCATTTTGCCCTTCCACTGATGAGAATAGGAGCACTGAAGATAGGAGGAAAGTGTACAGAGGTAGGTATATCATAACTGTAAGCAAGTGGAAAGGCATATAATTACTTTTTGACAATCTGCTTTGATATATCATAAACATGTGCTGTATAGCCTCATAAATTCCTTCCACTATGCATCATTGTGCAACCCTTCCTGTGTTCTTAAGTACAAGAGGCAATTACCCACAGGGGGCCATTCGTGGTGGCTTTAGAGGCCATTAATCCATGGTGTGCTCTCTGATGCATCAGGGGCAGTCTGCTGGGTCTTCCAGTTCAGTATAATTCATCTGGGCCAGCTAAAGATCTAGAGTGCCTGCATATTCAGGAATTATTTTTTCTATTTGCATTTACAGCAATGTATGTGCTTGGCTTGGATACTCACCCACTGGTAAAACAAACTTAGATTTTAGTGGAATCTGACTCCCAGCACTCAAGAATACAACCTCAAGGCCTTCTAGGGGCCAAATATGTCAACTTTTTCTGAAGCAGTCCTACAAGAATCCATAACAAAACCCAGGAAGGGTGGCTCAGATAGCTAATGTTGTCATGCCCCTGTCAAACTGATCCCAAACTGATTAGCAAATCTGGCATACAGGATCATGTACCTAAAAAGGTTTTGTCTTGTCCGCTTTCATAGGACAAACGTGTCCATTCCTTCAGTGTGACTCTGACTTTCTTTCGCTGCTGGTTTGTTTGTGAGCACATTAATTTCAGTGACGTTGCTGCTTGCATAAATTGCCCATTCAGTCATTTTAATGCATGTCTGGAGCTGCGCCCAGGAGATTTTTTTTCTTCATTGCTAGTTTTTCTTGTTATTTCTAGGTATCAAGATGAGGATAGAAACATAATACTTAGGAAAATTTTCAAGCAACCATATTCCCAAGACAATCTCATACACAAAATTACAAACCTTTCAAACCAGAGAAGAACCCCATGCAAAGTCCAAACTTGGATCTCTTTGCTAAGGGTAGCTATCTAGGGCAGTTATGTGTACACTGCAATACCAGCTCCACTCTTATTTCATTGACTGAACTGCAGGCTGAATTGTTTAAGAAAGTTTAGATATGATCAGGATAATCATAGAGATTTGTAGGGGCTTATTTGGACTGAAACTTTAAGTAACATTATTTCAGTGTAGCTCTAAATCTTGTGATCAATAATGATGTAATTTACTGGATGCCAGTAATGTAAAATATTTCATACTAAGTTCTGATGGCATCTTAGAATAGGGGGCAGTAGTACCTTCGTAACTTAAGCACAAAAGATAGGAAATGTTAAAGAAAATGAAAACAAACCCCTAATTACAAATTGTTGTGTCTCATGAAATAACCTGAAGTATGTCTTATACATGTAAAGAAAAAATGATAAAATCTTCTCATCC
The DNA here is from genome assembly GCA_027560015.1 of Chloroceryle amazona. NCBI lineage: Eukaryota > Metazoa > Chordata > Aves > Coraciiformes > Cerylidae > Chloroceryle > Chloroceryle amazona. The sequence goes on along the minus strand of JANHFX010013103.1, from coordinate 3,165 downwards.
AACTAAAAGCAATTTTATTTATTTTTTTTTTAATGGAATGACAGAGGAAAATTTCAGAGAACAGATAGTCACCCCACAGTATCTTACCTTCTTACACTACCAGTGGACTAGTCCTGGCAGTATTCCATATCACTATTAAAACCACAGGAAATGCGATTAGAAAGTAGCTGATGAATTTTCATTTTTCTATTCACAAAGATTTATGAACAATATATAGCAAAACTATTCAAAATCACTCAGAATTATTTATGAATTAGAAATATCTGTTTCATGCTTACAAAGCACTAGTTGCATAAATTGAAATTGTATGGTCCTTCCTGGTGGTAGGCTATGTGCCATATTTCATATGGTAGCTGTAGTACCTCTAGTGACAGGGTTGATTTGCATATATAACTATGTAAATTGAGCGCTTTCACTTTTTTTCATAACAGTTTCTCTGAGCTTCATTGTGAAGATCTCTGTTAAAAAACTTAGGTGGCCAGAACTCACGGCTAAGTGTCTGAATGTGAATGGTGTATACCCCTGAACTCTCCTTACTCCATGAACCCAAGAGTTGCTGTGTTCTCAATGTGTTTAGGAAAGTTACTGAAAATATAGTTTTGAATTTGTGAGATGAGTTGAAATACAAGTCTCCAAAACCCTCCACAATATTTTAAAAGGTAATTTTAGTTCTAATGGAGCCAGTCAATAGATGTACCAGTCTCACTAGATTTGCTTCAATTCCTATTTGAGTCAATGGAGAGAATCCCATTGGCTTTAAGTAGGAATTAGATTAGCAGGATATATGAAGCAGTAGTGTTCAGTCTGTATTAGGAATAGGAAACTCTTGAAATTATCCCCTTTTTAACTAAATCAGATCTCTATACCTTGGCTTCAGATTGCATATTGAAAAAGAGACAGAAAAATCCAAACTTCCACTCAGCTCAGATAGTCTGTGTATATTGAAATGTGTGTAGAGACAGAAAAATGCCTTCTACAACAGGAGGATGATAAAACAAATAGTCCCATTGTTTAGAAAGTAATAAATTGAAATATTTGGGGACAAGGAATTAAACATGCAGAGTGCTTTCAAATTATGGGTATTTTTAACTTTTTTTCTTATAGTCTTTATTCAGACACATCAGGCCTTGAAGCCAAATTCAAGCCAATGTGATACTGAGAGAAGTAGCTGTGTCTGGTTTCTTTATAAAAGAGATAAGAAGCAAAAATGTGTGTACAGACAGACTTTGCAAAATGTACCTTTCCACGGTCAAAAAATCATGTATGGTAATAACTGCAGCAAGAATAGCACCTTTTCTTCTCACCTTTGTTTCACAAAGCCTATGTGTGAGCTTCTTTTCTCTCTTGCCTCTAAGACAGCCTCCTAATTTAGCCAACCTTTCATTTATGAATGAAGTCTGAGCGCAAAGATCAGCCTATTTCCAAGCTCCTTGAGGGCTCAGAGACAATCAAATCCATCTTTAAAGGAAAATGATGAATGTAAGTCCAGTAAGTCCTATATATATTTTTTTTTTTCTGTTGACATCAACTTCTGTTTTGCCTGCCTTACCTAGAAATCTCTTTGTGTGTGAAAGAGCTCATACTTCATTCAGCAACCTCAGAGAGTTTGATTTAGGATGTGGGTTTTCTGCTGCCTGTTTTTACAGCAGAGTTTATATATATGTGTATTTCTACAGTTCAGCGAGGTTAGAGGTGTGTCATCCTGCAGATGTATCAGTGCTTTCTTGTCTCTCTAGTTTCACTGGCTAGGCTTTACTACTTGCATTGAAACTTTCCCATTATTTAAAGGACGTTTGATACTTTAATAAATTCATCTGTATTTCACAAACACCTCAGCATCTGACCTGTCATTATACAGGTGTAATACAACATGGGGAGAACAAAGGAGGCTGTAGTCCCTTTCCCCAAATTACCCAGGGAAGTAGAGAGCAGCTGCACAGTATTGTTCACTATCTTTTACATCTCAGTCGGATCTATCTTTGTTACCAGGTCTTCTATTAAGAAATCACAATTCTTGCAATGAATGATAAAATAGGAGCTGGTTCCCTTACAGTAAGGCTTTTAAAAGTATTTAGTATTGTACTCAGCCATACACAAATGAGCTCGCATGGAGATTACAGTGCTAGCAAGGAGAGATAATATGGTCAGCATTGTAGATTTTGTGGGCTTTGAAAGTTGTGACTTCACTATAAAACTCTGCAGTCCTTAAAATGCATTAAAAATGAATAGTCTAAGGACAGTCAGTTACGTACTCAGCAAGATTCAGTGTCTTCAAAATTATAGCGTTGGGCATGTTTATCCAAAACAGTGATCAAATGGGATAACTGGATGAAAATTCATTAAGTGCTTTATAATGGCTGTGGTTTGTAGAGTAAATCATACATGGCTTACAGTAAAAAATAAACTAAGCTTATGGTGCTACAGAAACTACTGCTGCTGTATGTTTGGGGGAGGTATGTCTCCCATTACTGTGCTTAAATCCAGACATCATTAACCACCTATAAAATACAGAGATTCCCCGAAGTAACTGTGCTGGATTCATGCATTTTGAAAATTGTGAAGATTAGAACATTGACCCTGGAATTTTCTTGTGGATCTGGAGCAGGATAAAATGTTGTGATGCTCCAGTGCATGCTGTCATTTTGGAATGTGTAGCTGCAGATGACTTACCTCTGCTCACTGCAAAGTCTTGGAGAATTAGGGCAGTCTCAGAATTGTGACATAAAATGGAGGGTGTGACTCAGCAGCTATAGGACTAGGTTTGAAATCCCAATCACTTCTGCGATTGGGGGACCCAATGACAGAAGTGTGGAGTGGTTGTATAGAGTCAAATGAACATTCATGCCTAGAACTATTTTCTGAACCTGCCTCTTCATAAAGGAGAAGAAGAGGCCTCACTTTTGTTTGGAAACTTGGTAGCTGGAGATGCTTTGTTGAAATGAAGCCTTTATTTCCAGACTCTATTGCCAGGACTGTTTATGCATTATATCTTATGACTGTTTAGGCACAATGCATAGGAAAGACTAGCAAAAGGAAACAGAACTAGGTATCTTTCTTATAAACCAAGGGTCTAGTCACCTGGGCTAGATTATTTCCTTTCCTTTCCTTTCCTTTCCTTTCCTTTCCTTTCCTTTCCTTTCCTTTCCTTTCCTTTCCTTTCCTTTC
>JANHFX010013101.1:57527-82883 GCA_027560015.1 Chloroceryle amazona | reverse complement strand
ACACAAGCCTCATGTTCATTTTTATGTACTATATATATATTTATGTATAATAACTACAATTAGTATATAATTATATAAGTAGATTGAAAATTCTACTTGAAATGTCTAACAGCCTAGAAAATGTTGACCATGTGATGCAAATGAGTACGGTTTCTCACTAATGGCATCTTCTCTAGTTACTTATCTCAAGACAGAAGAAGATATATTTTGATACAATTTTTTTCATTACTAGATGAATAAGAACTCCCATGTAGCAAAAATATCGCAGACAGACAGCAAATACAAAACCAGTCAGCTGTGCATTCATCTGGAAGTTCAAGCTTTGTTGCAAAAATGTTGCATTGTTTTAGAGAAACTGTTCACTCTTAACAAGCTCCTGTTTCTGGATGAGAAGAATCTCTTAATGTGTGCATGGTTGATTAATAATCTGATTTTCTTTTTTTTTAGAAAATCTCTGTTATATATTTGCTTCTTTCAAGTACTTAAGAAACATCACAAAAAATAAACTTGTCAGCAAACCTGCTGATTTCTAAGTAAGGAAATATTCTCAAATACTAAGCTTCAGTTTTTCAGCAATAACAATAAATTCCTGATTGCAACCTTCCTAAGAGAGTCGTAAATATTTTTTGTCAGTGTGCGGTTCTACCATTTGCAACATGAAGCAAGATTCATAGTATCATTAAAAGTTCAAATCACAATATTCTTCCAGGAAGCTTTAAAGCAGCTCTTGGACTGCACTAAGGTATCTGTTATCAAACATAAGATCAATAGTTTCCCTGTTAACTGCTATTTACCAACTTGATTTTCTGGATGACACAACAGAAGATAAAACTTAGCAAGTCTGTATTCACAGAAAAGGAAGGTGAATGAAATGGCTGTGATATTTTTTCTATTCAATTGTTTTATGGTTAAAGCAAGCAAGGACATCCCTGCACACATAAGTAAGCAGTCAGTGGAGAGAAGACACAACCACAGCACTGAAGCCCAGCAAGGAGATTGTAACATTAATTCCCAGTGCTCTGTGTATGTCTGCACAGCTATGACTAGAAAGCAGAAATGCCTTATAGGTTGAGTTCCTCATTTAAAACTAAAGAAAAATATTCTGAAAACATTTAGGCATATGATGCTACAGCAGTATTCATGAGTTGGTTTCTCCATGCAATATCAGGTTCCTCCATAAGCAAGAACCCTATTCTTCATATATAATGCCAAAATATGACAAGGCTGATATACTAACTAATTTGTATCAGCTGTAAATTACTATGTGAAATATGCCATAAAATTTACTGAATCATAGGTACCACTCTTCCCTTCAAATTGAATACAAGTTAGATCTGGTCTTGAGTTTAAATGTCTGATGTCAGATTTTTTTTATTGTTCTCAGAGTTACTGTTTTCTAAACAAAGAATTTAAAAGAAATCACTGAAATATGTTGTGAAAGAAGATCAGAAACATGTGATCAAGTGTGAGAACTGGGATAGAATAATTTTAATGAAAATCATGCACTTCCATCATTGTTTCTCAGAGGACGTAAGGACTGAAAGGACGTAAAATTAATCATCTTTGCCAAAATTAAGCAATGAAACTTCCTAGGGGAATCTTCAGTAGGAGAGTATCCAAGCAGAAAAGCTTGAATTGATTTGTGGTTCTCTAGCCATGTGGGAAGTTGTCACATGAAGTTTTTTATGAGTCTTTTTTGAGACATGATAATAACTCTTTGTTAAGCATGTTGGAGATAATCTGAACTCTTGAAAGTGTTTTCTAAGCACCGTGAACATTAGTGCCTTCCATATTAGGATGAGTTTTGTAGAAATACAGAGATACTTTCCCCCTGTTTGTAAATAAAAAGAGCTCTTTTATCACATGTAAAAGGGACTGTAACCCTCTTCAGCACTGTGTATATTTTCTTCAGCATCTAATACAGATAAATAGCCTCTTCATAGAAAAACTTCCTTCAGTATTGTGAAGGAAAAGTGTAGAAGCTCTTGAAACTTACAAAGCTGGATAGTTAGTGAAGTTTCTCTACTCTTGATGGAACAAATAGAAATTTCTGCCCTTCTTGTAGCTCCCTCCTCCCAAGTTTGTTTGTTATCTCCTGATAAATTCAGTCCTTTTGCTCCATGCTCAAAATATGTTGGGGGGGGGGGGGCGGGGGGGGGGGAGAGAATACAAAGCTTTCCGACACCTTTCAGGTCAAAACCAACCAACCAAAAATAAAAACAAAGAAAGCACAAACATGTTCATTATTGATATTGAGGCCTTTCAGTCTGCCAAACCAGTGGCTATTTAAAGAGCTTCTATACCTCATTTCGATGTTCTTCCCTGGTTGACCTTCCCCATGTCATTACTAGATAGGGGAAAAAAATAGTTAACTGAAAGAAAAATACACTTTAATTAGCCATTGCCCTCTGCCAATGGGGTCACCAAAGCAATGAGCTTACTCAGCATCCACCAGTAAAATCTTTTGGTAAGAAGTCAAGCGATATCCACACACAAGGCTCCCTCTTCCCTTCTCTGAGTTTCTAGCCCCAACCACTGAGTTTCTAGCCCCAACCACAACCCTCCCTAAGGGACGTGCAACTTCCAAGAGGTTGCCCATACCAGCAGGGTCAACCCCGAGTCACTCTCTAGCCTGCAGGTCCATGGGACAGCCTTGGCATTTGGTACAGGAAATAATAACAGACAAGGAGAGAAGCTTGCACTGGCCATGTCTACACTGAGGGGTGATCTGGCAAAGTGAAGAAGCTGGGACTGAGGATACAACATTTGCAGTATATGCCCGTCACTGTGTCTTCAGCTCTGTTGTGGTCCCCAGGACCAAATGCCTACTTGTGCCTGCAGCTCACTTGAGGCTCTCAATGCTTGATGTCACCTAAAAGGAGCTCAGCTCATATACCCTAAGACTCCTCCATGATGCAAACCAAAATACAGTAAGTGTGGATGAACAGGAAATTTTCTTCAAAAGCACTTTCCCTGTTCACATGTCATGCCTAAATATCAAGGTCAACTAATAAATACACCCATTATCCTTCTGGGGAAGCTGTTCCTGGAGGGATCTCTTACCTTCTAACCTCTGTCCTAATCCCCACACAAGTAATACAGCAGGGAGAGACAAACTGACACCAAAGCATCTCAGAACTTTGCTTCTCTCATCCCACTTGGAAATCAAAGAGCAAGACCTGGTTATGCAAAAAAATATTTCATATTCATTTTACTCTATGCAGCAGGGAGAGGTTGGAATTAGCATTTGTCAGGCAGTTTATTTACTGCATATTGTTTTACCCCCTCTAGTTAGTGTGGAGTATTTTCTATGTGAAGGAGTGAGGAAACAGTGCTTTGCTTGTGAAGACAACTTCCAGCCAGCAGCAGACACTCTCTGTACACCTCTTTTGGTGTTCTTCATATAAAAAATAAATTCATCATGATGATTTACAGCACTTTAACACTTCCATCTTTCAATTTAATAATTTCATTAGATAGCAATATTGCATACTCTTGGTGACCACTAGCTGCAGACACAGTGGAAGGAGAGCAAAACCCTGCAATGCCTCAGCAGGTCCAGAGGAGCAGGAAGGGGCAGGAACAGCAGCATTATACAATTATACTTTGTATATGTTCATGGTGCCCAAACCACATCATCCTTTATAAAGAGTGGCTTTCTAGTGGGAAAGTGATCAAAAGTATGTTCTTTAAAGAGAACTAATTTACAAACATTTTCAAGCCTTTAAAGAAGACTCTCCTACAGCCTTTGGGCAGAAGTCTGACTACTGCAAAAACAGCAAAGCAATAGAACAGCTAAAATACATTCCACTGAAAGTAAACAAAACCACAAACCTAAGCATTCAAAATAAATTTTGAGAGCATAAAATAAACTTTTGCCAACAATCTGGTATCTATTTCAATTATAGTCTTGGGCTGCTGTTATTTTAAAGAGAAAGTTTTCACAATATACAGTGATACAATCCATAAATTGTAACAAGCTCTGCTTTAAATAGGGCCTCTGAGCCTCTTCATCCTGAAGGAATAAAAAAAGCTCATTATGTTTGAACAGACAAGAGAAGTAAGGGAAGAGTACCTGACCTAGGGAATTGCTCTTTTTCAGCACTGGATGTGCAGACTGCATGGATAACACTCCTTTCCTTCCAAAATACCTCGTTGACTTGAATGGAAATGCCCTTCTTTCCTTCAGGGACAATCCTGAAACTATTTCCCTATGTATGAACTTTGACATTTCTATGTGATCCCTAGAAATCTCCCAGCTGCCTGCAATATGCTTCTCCTCTAGGAGTTACACCCAGGAGCAACACATCTGCATTAACCATCCAGTTTGAAAACATTTAAGCTCTGATCCTGCACTCATCCCTCCTTTCCCTGTTTTCCTTCTCTTGCAGCCACAGGTGCTGTGAAACATGTCCAGAGCTGCACTGATGCACCCTGACAGACTGACCTTCTGCAGATGGCATGAAAGAGATCCACAGTGAAAATGGGGGACAACTTTAATTCTTTTGGAGTGGGTAATGACATTCATTCTGACTCATACTGCTTCTCTGGTATCAAACCAAACTGCTTTGGAGTATTGGCAAGAGCACTCTCTGCACCCAGTGAACAATTACCTGTGGAGCTATAGCCAATATCCCATTGTATTCCACTCCTTTTCCAACCTGTCCAGCCCCAACATTAACCTGAGAAACATATTTCCACTGCACTCCCAAGGAAATCCAGGGTGACATTGATTACCTCTATACAAAGGTTTCAGGTTTAAAATGAGGAAAGGTACCACAGTGGGGCACATTCCTCCATACATTCCTGTTGGAGCTTAAAAAACTGTTTAGAAATATTACTAAATGTTGTTATCCAATTTGCATATATATAGTAGAAATAGAAAATAATAATAATAATAATAAAAAAATGAATGCTTCACTTCCCATCTCTGAAGGTCCTTATGCACTAATATTGAATCAGGCCACCAACTCTTCACTGGGCTCATATAAGTCCCTTGTGTCTGGTTTAGCTTATTGACTTTCCTTCATTGCCCCACACAAAGGTTTTCTTGACCATTGCACAAAAAAATGTGAAATTCACATTTGTACAATATGTACAGAAAAAAAACCCCACAGGATGCCTCACTGCAAGGTTTCACTTATTACTTTTCCACAAAAACATGCTAGCCAGCCATTTTGCATCTTGTGGTTTCATCTGTGGGTGGTAAGAATATGCCCAGATCTCCAGAATTAGTGCCTATGCACAGCCGTGCTTAAGGCTTTCCTCATTACAGATCCATCCTTTGTGGTGCTGGTCACCATACCACCAGCAAACACACAGCTCCTACACTGTACAGGCCCTGGGACAAGCAGGGCAGCTTCATAGCTTTCTTTCCGCCATGGATGTCCTTTTTGTTCTTTGATGAGGTTTAGTGAGACACTCACCTTTCCCTCCATCTTCATAAACGTGATGGAGTACTGCTCAGAGGTGGGGGAAGTTCTGTTTTGTTGAGGTTTTTTAACATGATCAGCACCAGTGGCAAATGAAAAAAAAAAGGACTGAGGCAAAATGTCATTTGAACAAATAATAAATGTCTTATCTACAGAACAGAGATATCATTTCATGGAGCTGTCAGTATGGCACAGCAAAGCAGAACATCTGTGGGTTCTTTCTCAGGCTGGTCACTCTTGAAAGCAATACACAAAAATGTGGTCAATACACAAAAATAACTTCACAAAGTTTTATCACCGCATTTTAAAAAAAAGGGAATCTCAGCATGGGCTGATTGGACAAAGAGGGACTTCGCCTTTCTTCCAACCCAGTATAAAAATTAAAAAGAAAAAAAAATCATAAGGATTTTTAACTAAGAAAGTCTACATGCACATTTATCCTTTGCCTTCTCTGTGGGGTGTCATAGTGATTTTATGATGTTGCTAAGGAGAATCTTTGGCTTGTGTTGGTTTGGAAACAGAAATTCTTTGCATATCATAGTCACTAACTGGCCTAGCTAAGAATTACACAGTGTTAACGCTGACCTACATGGGTTGGAAGTGATTATCCCTCGGTACTCAGAGCTTTTCCTTCAATAACCAAAAAAGTTATTTTTCACCCTGGACCACACTTTAAAAATCCCAACATAAACATGTTTTTCAAACCAGCCTAAATGAATATTTACCCTAAAAGCATTTTTTTTTTAAGCTAATGCAACATTGGTTCCCATAATGTATTTGGATCTATTTCAGCAACTGCTGGAGAAAAACAGTGAGTCTTGGAGCTAAGAGAACTTAAGGGCTGCTGTGGCAAGTTTGCACCACCCCACTGCTGTGCTTACAGAGCATTGTGTCATTGATATGAGGTACAGCTGCGACTTTGGAGGGCCGAGCACACAGGATTGGGCTTGGCTACAGTCTTTGCTGTCCCCACCACAGCACAGATGTGCACCCTTTTCCCCTTGTAGTAAATGCTTGAGCTGCTGCCAGCAGCAGGGAGTTCCCCTCTTCAAGGGGAACTGTTCTCAGTGTCTCTCTGGTCTAGTTAAGAGGGTGAGTGAGCAGTTTAAGCATCTCCATGTAAGACATTAACACTACAAGAGCTTAGTTTGCAGAAATAGATGTTTTCAAATAGCAATTTTAAATATCCAGTCAAGATGCAAGATGATGAAAGAGCTGCTACTCATGTCTTTCCAAAAAGTGCTTATTCATATCCTTATGCAAAACTGCCTGGATGACACATCTCTTGGGTATTTTAAAATGAACATTTTTTTCTCCATCAACTGAAAGTGATAAAAGTTTCCTATGATTTAATTACGTAATAAGAGCCTGACACACATGATTTCTGGTAAGAAGCTGTGTTTTGCTTTCCAGCTCAAACCACAGGATCTCATTCTGAACTAAGGATGTCACTGGATGGCAGGTGTCACTGGTCAGAACTGACTGATAGGACAAGAAGCCATGGGGTTGCTCCTGGGAAGAGGCACATGAGCAATCACTGCTGGGGCTGAAACCACAGGCAGAGCTGTAGAAGCCCTACAGGATGGTCTGTTGAACCAAGGATTTGAGTTTATTTCTAGTCAGGATTAAGAAAGAATTTACGCTAGATTAGAGGACTATTTTTTTAGCCTGTATAGGAGGGTTTCTTGGCCTTCTGGGAAGAATGTCTGAGTCAGGGGACAGATGAGGGGGGAGGAAGCTGGGCTGCAGAGACATCAAGGCAGGTGGAGGTGCTTCTGAAGCAGAAGACAAATGAATTGCGTTAGGGGAGAAGAGTGCAGGTGAAGGATGAAGCATACTGGTGAGGGGAAACTGCTCATACATGCAGCAAGAGAAGAAACAACAAGCACGTAGAAACACTGCCTTCTCTTTGGATTTCACACCCTGGTGTGGATTTCACACTCCTAAGGTGAGGTAGCCACAACAAATAAAACATAAGGAGTACATCTCATTGCAGAGCTATTTTAGCTTTCCCAGATGAGATTAGCTGCTTTCTCTGATTTTTCCTTTTAATTTGATATTGTTTGGCTAATTCAGAACTGATCATGAACTTGCAGAAACTTTGCCTGGAAAGGGCAAGGAAAAGTAAGGGGCCTTGACAAGGGATGGCACAGTTGCAAACTGTGTTCCCCAAGCTCCCTGAGCAGAGCTGTGTTCCTCTGGATGCATTGCCTACACTGTGGAGAACGGAGTAGTGACCTTTCTTCTGCAGCCTGAACAGATGAGTTTGGTTTTGTTCACAGAGTGTTTGGGAGCAGAAGGGAGGAAGATATTTCAGTTCATTGATCATTGCCAATAAAATCTTTCAATAAATGAGTGTGGTGGGTTGACCCTGTCTGGATGCCAAGTGCCCACTAAAGCTGCTCTATCACTCCCCCTTCTCAGCTGGACAGGAGAGAGAAAATGAAAGGCACATGGGTCAAGATAAGGAATGGGAGAGATCACTTACCAATTACCATCATGGGTAAACAGACTTGAATAGGGGAAATTAGTTTATTTTATTACCAATCAAATCAGAGTAGGATAATGGGAAGTAAAGCCAAGTCTTAAAGCATCTTCTTCCCACCCCTCCCTTCTTCCCAGGCTTAAATTAACTCCTGATTCCTCTACCTCCTCCCTATGCCTTGTGCAGGAAGATGGTAAATGGAGGTTGCAATCAGTTCATAATGCTTAGTCTCTGCCATTCCTTCCTCTTCAGGGGAGGTTTCCTCACATTCTTTCCCTGCCCCAATGTGGGGTCCCTCCCACACAGTGTAGTCCTCCACAAACAGACTGCTCCAGGTCACATGTCCTGCCAGCAAACCTGCTCCATTGTGGGTTCCTCCCTCTTCATGGGCCCACAGGTTCCCCTTCTTCTTCACTGACCTTGGTGTCTGCAGAGTTGTTTCTCTCACATTATCTCATTCTTCTATCTTCCCGGCTGCTATCGCACTTTTTTTCTTTGTTTTTTTCCCCAGTTTGTAAATATGTTATCCCAGAGGCACTACCACCATCACTGATGGGCTTAGCTTTAGCAGTGGGTCATCCTTGGAGCCAGCTGGCATTGGCTCTATTGGACATAGGGGAAGCTTCTGACAGCTTCTCACAGAAGCCATACCTATAGCCATCCCCTACTACCAAAACTGTGCCATGCAAACTTAATACAATGAAAAATTGTTAGTTTGGTATTGGGCCAGACTGCATCCAGATTCTTCCTCTACTGAAGTTTGGTTATATATTATTTCACATATATTTCATATATATGATCCTGGCCCTATCTCAGGGGGGGTGCATTTGCATCTTGGAATATAGCCTAATAAGTGGTAGGGCATCCTCAGCACTTCTCCACAAAGTGCATGTAGCTTGTACTACAAGACTTTTCAAGGGACTGGAGTTGTGGAAGAGGGAAAATGCTACATTTTTCACAATACTTAATTTACCGTGACTCAGAGACCATTGAGGTCGCATTTTGGCTTCATTCATCCCGTAATTAATTTCTTGCTCTTTTCTCTAGAAGTCACGGGTGGGTGACACCATTTTGCACACAACAGATGGCTCTGCAACTTGGTTCATACTTGGGCTGTGTCTGGTATTTCTCAAGTTACAATTGAGCAAAATAGATCGCAAAAGCAAAGCCAAGAGTTGGGGGGTTGTGAGTTGGGTTTGGGTTTATTTTTCCTGGGGATTTCTCCATGCAGGTCCTTTCTGACACTCTCCCACAGTTAAGAAAAATAATCATTCCCATGTTCCCTGAAGGTGCTGCAAAGATCTGTAGACAGTGGCTGAGACTTTAAGGCAGCTGTCCTGTCCTTGAAGGCACCAGTAAGACTTACTGACCCTGACCAGCCTACCACTGGACCTCCTTGACACCGAAAGCACCCTGAGAGATGTCAAGAAGTGGCAACAAGGATGGAGGCTATTTCCCTAATATCATCCTGCTTAGGAGAACCAAGAAGCAAGAACTGCCTTATGGGTTTGGCACCCAGTAGAACAGATTGAGGCTAGAAAGATGGCCTGTCATCATGTAACCCATGAGACACAGCTCACACATAAGATGCCCAGACGGCACTTGGACACACATTCTTACTTCACAGATTCTTCATGGATTTCTGTAAGTAGCTCCAGCTTGTAGCTCCCTACAGAATACACATGTAGTAGATGAGAATGGGAACCAGGGGGAAACTAACTGAAAGAAATTGCAGAAGAGATTTAAAGAGAATTTAAAAGTAAACTGTGTTTTTCTTGATTGTTACATACACGTAACAGAAATCCTCTCTGCTTCTCACTGCAGCAACTGATCTTATTGTTACAGAGATAGTTTGTTAAATTCTCATGCCACAGACAGTGTCATTATCTGGCCAATAGCTGACCCTGAGAAAACTCAGTCTCAGGTCAGAAGCTCATAGAGATTAAAATGGTGCCTGGATGGAAAGCAGTGTTAAAATATTCACCAGCAACACACTCCAAACTGTCTTATGAATGTGACTGCACCTACCACAGTGGACCAATTCAGGATTTAGCATGGCTGGAAGGGTCACCTGTTGAGTTTGTGAGCTGTTGCTGTTAGTCTGCTTTGATATAGTAAAGGCTAAGCAGAGATGCAAAGATATAAAAAGAGGAGTGGGGAGCATCTGTCTGTCAGACAGATGGTTGAAACCAGATTTCTGTCCTTATAACACCACAGTGTATGTGTTGTGGGGAAATTCACAATGGCATCATCTCTTTTTAAACTCTTATAACTCTTTTAGAAAACACCTGTGGCCCAGAGAGCACTGAAATTGCTCAACAAAAACTGGAAACATAGACCTCTTAGTGAGATCTCAGGCTGTATCACTATGTCATTTGGGATCTTTGTCCTGCTAAATCTTGTGAATAAAACTAATCTTTGTCACTTTTCAATCCAAAGCCTTAAGCAAAAACACTGTCTGGGCAAGCCAAGCTGAAAGCCTTTGCATCACATGCTGCTGGGGGTGATGGTGAAGGGCGATAGTGCAGCCAGCGATGCCATCTAGTTGCTGCGCTGCCTCTGGGCAATGCTCGACATGGTGCAGGCCCATCAGCCCGTATGTACCTTCCTAAAACAACTTCTGGTTATTATTCCTTCTGCTGGACAACAGGTTTGTTTTTGCTCAAGGCATGAGATAAAAGACTGTTGTTTCTACACAAGTTGAGTTTTATTATCATTTCAATCTATTCTTGTTTTATTCATCCTGCTTCTCTCCTTTCTTCTGATTTTAATCAGATGCTGCTGTGATTGCCTCTAATTCTCTTTCCACCAGTACTGGAAATATTCCTCCCTCCTTTCTCACTACCTGCATGCCATCAGCCAGCTTTCACATCCCTTTGACCTTTCTGGTAATAAATCTAACTATTCATCTCACAAAAGAGACATGGGCTCCTGTGCAGTAGTTTCCAACACCTTTAGAAAAATAAATGGCCACTCCATTCATCAGGGAATCCAGATACCCCTGGATTTCACCGACAGTACAAATGTACCCATTGTCTTTGTCCCCACGCTGTTGTCCCAATACGCTGACAATACGGAAGGTATTATCTAACCAAATTTTTTAATTTTCTACCACTATTCAAAAAGAGTATGTGAAATAACTAAGTCAATAAGAAAACCTTTCAGTACAGATGAGGACTGTATTCATGAAGGTTTCAGCAGTTCTAAAGACGATTTCATTTTGAAAGCATTCACCTCCCAACAGACCCCATAAGCCACAGAAGACCTCCTGGACGCTCACATCTTCCAAGGATCCAGGCTCTAAAGCCATCCAACACCTGTGCAAACAAATCTAGTATTACACAGGCAGTGTGACCTGCCATAACATCCACCCTGCTGGGCTTTGTGCAAAGGACACACATCTTTCCAAGGTGATCCAATGTGATGGTGTTTAGTGATGACAGTGTACCTATATGGTAAAAAACTAATATAAAGTGATTTCAGGTCTCACAACAGCAGCAGAGGGTACTAGAGTTTCTGCCATAGTTTGTTTGTGCTGAGGTACACTGAGCTGCCAATTGTCTGGCCATGGGAGGTATACTGCTTTCTGATTCATACATGGCAGATGTAAAATATCTGTAGCTTAGTTGGATCTCATTAGCCACTCATGATTCCTCTGTCTTTTCCAGGAATTGGTCTATGCCTGCAGAACATGGCCCTTACGTCTGCCGTGGTGTGTGAAATTAAGCCAAAAAGCCAGGGACTGTGCTTGGCACTCAGGAAAGGATCTGCTGGGAGAGAGCTGATGGGCTGTCCCTGGAAAATCACATGCTATGCAGCATCAGCAGACAGCTGCTCCAGTTATGCTTGGGCCTGGACAACATCTATGCAATTATTCCTCCCAACCATGACAAGGGACAGGTGGCAGTGTTAGTGTGATAAAAGGAGAAAAAGAATGGCAGACTTAATGGTAAATGACAGACCAACTTGGGCTAGTTGGAAACCAGGATGATGCAGGATAAGCTGTTGCTAACACACTTGTCAGAAAACTGAAACATTTATTCTATGAGGATGAATGTGTGTAAATGGAGACAAGCAGGACCCTGAAAGGAACTCTGTAAATTGTGCTCTCCAAAGTCCCTCTATGGTAGGAAATCCCTCTCTGGTACAGAGTGTTCACATTTACCCCTTTTTTCAGTACTGATGTCAGTAATAAGGGATGGCCAGAACACCTCTCCCCACCCCCCCTAAAAAAAGGCATTCAGCCCTGCCTTGAATGTGCATCAATGCTTTGTTTTAGGTACTGGTGATGAAGTAAGATGTTGGGCTGTGACTGGAACTAGGACTGGTGGCTTGGCCTTTCACATTGCATTGAAAGCTTGATCCCTTACATTGTAAGACCCTGTTTTCTAGTGCTTACAACATTGCCAAACTATAACCATGTGGAATGAAATTTTCCATGCCAGGTATCTGCCTCAGGCTGAAGATTTTGGAATATGTCCACAAACTCAGCCGTTTCCAGTAATGAGGGTAAGGAAAAATTCATTGTTTTGTCCAAGTTAAAAAGCATTTGTGACCTTTTCTTTGAAATGCTCTGGCACCCCTCTTCCTTGGAGCAGGATCTTGTTAGAGGGTTGCCTTTCATCAGAGATATCCCTTTTGCCCTCCTGAAAATCTGCCTTTTTGGCTACATTACACGCCTTTGGAAAACTGAATTTGCACATGCTCCGTGGATAACTAAGAGATTCCTTTCATTTTAGCAACTGAATCCCTGAACTTTCCATCCTCCTTGAGCAGGTTTCAAAATCAGGTTAAGCAGGACTTCCCTTGCAGTTTCAGCTGCAGACTTCCATAGCGTACAACAGGGCCAAGCACCTGAAAGGAAAGCCAGAAGTCTGTCTCTTTTGCACTCTTGGTGATATTCATTGGGGTGAGACAACATGGAGGAGAAAAATTCCTGGATTCAAGCACAGAAAGGACAAGAGCCAGACATGTGGGTGGTGATGAGGGAGGAGAAGACTCAGGAATCCTCCCAACAAGAGAAGCAGGATGACAGGACCAGATGGCAGATGGATATGGAACAGCAGTGTGTGGTGGAGGGCAGGGCAGTGGTTGGAGGCAGAGGGACATGGTGACTGTGGAGGATGGGTGAAATGAAGCAGGAGAGGAGAGGAAGAGGCCAGAGAAGTCATTTCTCATCTGAGAACTTTGCTTCCTGGAACGCGCCACAGAGCCCAGGGTCAGCATTTTTGCCTGTCACATCTGATGTGTGAAATGCGCAGCCTCAGCCCAGACACCAAAATTAATACGTATCCTTTACATTAATCTTCACAGCTGTTTAGTAAAAAGGGACTCATTTCCTTCACCTCCTAATGTTGCTGTAAAAAAGAATTCTGAGAGTTTCATTATAAAGACAGAGTGCCATGGGGGAAAAAAAAAAAAAAAGTGCATTAAAAAATACGTAACTCTTCATTTAGGACAGAGCTTGAATAGTGAGAGGATAATAAAAAAGTAAATATAAAGGTATCTTATAGCAGAGGACAGAGTTGAAATTCCTCACCGAACTTTAATTTCACCATTTCCTTATCTGTTTGCTGTTAAAATGTCAAAGTCAGATGTTTGGAATATTATTTTTTTGTTGTTTGTGTCTAACTTTCTTGTCATTGCTGTGATTGTCCACAGGCCCTGGCTGCACATGCCAGCTTGTGGTTCAAAATGCAGAACTGCAACAAACATTAACAGTGATATAATTTGGGATCTGGTGTTGGGACTGGTTATATAGAGATGAAATATCTGGAGCAGAAGTTGTTCAGAAAGGTAAGCATAACCAGAATCCATCTTCTAGAAGGCTGATGTTGGACTAAAGAAAAGAGCTGATTACTCTGGAAGAGTAAACCCAGTAGATTCTGGGAAACTCTCCTCTCTATAGTATCTTCTTCAAACATTTTTTTCAGGGATGCTTAGAAAGGTATGTAAAAAAAAAAAAGCACATCTATCATTATATCATTAGATTTAAATTCACATTGCAGGAGTTTGCATTTTCACCAGAAAATTCTAGGCTCCTGCAAATTAAAAAAAAACAATTTTGAAAAATCTCAGTTATGGAGAACTTCTGACCCATCAGCGTGTGTGTGCTGAGACAAGGAAGCCTTACAGACATTGACATGTATTTGCCTGAAGATTTTGTCAACATAAGAGTGCTTACAGCACACTTAATGTAATAAAGGGAAAACCTGGTGTTCCTCCCGTACAATAAGAATACTCTCAGCTGCTTGCTGCTTCTGAAAAAAGCCCCTCTACTTTTCTTCAGGTCTCTTGCAGGGTTTACCTACATTGCTAGCCTCATTGATGGCCTACATCCAGAGCTGGTGTTTCTGAAGGCCATTGCTGTTTGCCCTTCCAGACTTCCCTTAAGAGAGCAAGCACCTCTGTGAAGCCACTGGACACTGTTTGAGAAGTCAGCTTGGTGTCTCAAATCTCTTGCTGACTTAGAAGTTTCTGTGCAGCCATTCTGCATGCTTTGGTTACTCAAGGTTCCTTTTGAAAGTCTCCAGACGTCATTAGCATACATTAATGACTGCTTATCATATGCTTCTAGTTCCCAGATGGGAAATGTTGCTCTGCATTGAGTGGGTCCAAAATAATCAAAGGGGACTTTGAGTGTTACTGAGACGCTTGATATGTGTCCCTTATCAGACCTCACATCAGAAAGTCTATCAACATGTCCTCAAACTGGGTAAGACAGACTCTGAAGTGGCAATTTGTCAAAATATTGATTCAGACACGCACAGAAACATGTAGTCCTGCCCTTGGCCACACCAGCACAAGTTTAGAGCCAGCTTGGAAGGCTGGTGTGTTTTTACAGGGATGAGGAAATGACACCTCACATTTCTTTCATTTATTTTGATATGCCAGAGGGACAGGATGCCATCAGAGGGACCTGGATAGGCTGGAGATGTGGGCCCAGATGAACCTTATGAGGCTCCACAAGGCCTAGTGCAGGGTCCTGCACCTGGGCCAGGGTAACCAGCATTATCAGTATAGGCTGGGAGAGGATATACTGGAGAGCAATCCTGTGGAAAGGGACCTGGGGGTGCTAGTACATGAAAAACTGGATATGAGCCACCGATGTACAATCACAGCCCAGAAGGCCAATCACATCTGGGGCTGCATCAAAAGAAGTGTGGCCAGCTGATCAAGAGAGGTGATTCTGCCCCTCTGCTCTGCCCTGGTCAGACCTCACCTGGAATACTGCATCCAGTTCTGGAGCTCCCAGCACAAGAAGGATGTAGACCTGATGGAGCAGGTCCAGAGGAGGACCACCAAAATGATCAGGGCAATGGAGCATCTCTTGTATGAAGACAGGCTGAGGGAGTTGGGGCTGTTCAGCCTGGAGAAGAGAAGTCTCCGGGGGGCCTTACAGTGACCTTCCAGTACCTGAAGAGGGCCTACATGAAGGTGGGGGAAGTTCTATTCAAAAGAGTTTGTAATAATGGGACAAGGAGCAATGGTTTTAGATTGAGAAAGGATAGGTTTAGACTGGGTATTAGAAAAAAGTTCTTTAATATGAGGGTGATAGACCATTGGAATGGGCTGCCCAGAGAGGTGATGGAGGCCCCATCCCTGGAGTCATTCAAGGTCAGGCTTGATGGGTCTCTGAGCAACCTGCCTTAGGTAGAGGTGTCCCTACTTGTCGTAAGGAGGTTGGACCAGATGACTTCTAGAGGTCCTTTCCAGCCTAAAACGTTCCATGATTCTGTGTATTGCTTTTAATTTAAAGAAGTAGATGAGTATGTATTTTTTCCCTCAACTGTTATGTCCCATGTTGGGTTGAAAATGTGTTACCTCTGAAAATGTCTATTGAAATTGCATCTTGAGGCAAATCCTGATGCATTTTGGCTGCAGAAGCAGCTTGATGGAGTTAATTTGCTACTTGGAAAAGCTGGTTATGTGAATATATGCAGAAGGCAGAGTCCCATCTGATCTTCTGATTGTTAAAATAATGTTTGCATTTGGAGATGCTGCTGGGGAATGTGCTGTCCACAGGAGGCAGTTTCTGAGATTGCAGCCCCCGTCATGGCCTGATGGGGAGGTGCTTCTGTCTTTTGTAGTTGCCAGAGTGGTTACAGCAGTCAGCAAAATCTCTGTTAAATCCAGAAACTTCACTGTGTGCAAAGTGTTTGTTGCAAAGTAGAAATCATCTGCAAGCACTAATCCATCGACCCTCTGAGAAGGGCATGTCTGCCTTGTTTGTATTGCAAAACTGACTGAAACTAGGAAATGTTTATAGTTGCTGCCTCGTGTGCTGGTTAATTTTACTCCCTTTTGGCCTCGTTCAAGCTTGGTGTGGTAAAAACAGAAAGTGAGGATGTCATTAGAAGTTAGTTTATAATGTGGGCATCCAAGGAAAGAGGCAAACTTCCTACAGACAGGCACATGTGTTTCTGTCATTGCCCAAATCCTGCCTTTCCAAGCTGTTTTGTTGCAGAGTCCTGGCTGTGGTTCCTGAATTGTCTTGAGTGATGGGTTTAGGGTGTTGGTGGGAGTGCCATCCTGGAAGGTGGCTGTCACCTAGGCTCCTGTTTAGCTGAATAGGTGCCTTTGCCTGGGAATCGTGGGCATCCGTTAGCAAATTGCGTGAATTCAAAGCAGTGCACTTGCCTTGGTAAAAATAATGCCAGCTGGGTCACCAAGGAGCTCAGATGGGAAATGTTTGTGCTCCTAGGGAATTGTAAAACTGAGTATTGGTATGGTTTGCTTGTTTGAGAGGGGGTGAGTCCTTTATTCTGGGCAAATGTCAGGAGTATCAAAGATGTATTTAGGCATTGGGAAAGGAAAGGTTTGGTGTGACTGACGGAAACTGTTGAGCAAGAGGAATGGTGCTTTGTGCAGGGTTATTATGCTTAAAAACCTGTTGCAGCATGCAGAGGAAGCACGGTTCAGCAAGCCCATAGAGCCGAAAGCAGTTCATCCCTGGGATTTACTGTATGCACAGCCTGTTGTCATGGACAAGAACAAAGTAGTGATGTTAAATAGCTAAATAAACCTCCTGTCCCCCTGGGCAATGGTCCTCAAAAGACAAAAAATTGTGAGAATGGCTTTAAGTGGAATGAAGTGCTGATGGCCTCTTTGGGAGGAGCAAGAGGCTAGAGGGCAGGTTGGCTGGCTCTGGTGCAGTCCATGAGCACAGCAATGGGTAACTGCGTTGTGTTGGGTGTATTGAGGACCTCATTGTGCTGAACACGCTTGTGCAAAATTCACTCGTTTTCCCTTCTTCCTCTGGCCTCTTGCAGCTTGAAATGCATCCTAAAGTCACATAAAGTTATTTACCTATGTCTACAAGTTTAGGCTCGCTCTTCCCCTCTATTAAGACTTTTATACAGAATTGTCAGATCACACTTTCAGACTTTTCCCCTGCTCTGACAGAAGGTTAGGGGTTCTTTTTTGCTGTTTGTAGAGATAAATTTTTTCCTGTGAAATACACATTTCTGGCTTTGTAAGCTTTGTGGTCAAGTCCCAAGATCTGAGGATGCTGAATGACAGGTGTTGCTCCCCCTCAGTAAGGAGGGAGTAACTGATGAAGTAGCTACCATTTTCAGTATTATGAGGAATCCTGGAAAATACTAAAAACTGAGCAGTCTTTTGAAGACAAATAGCCTTTGCTACTAAAATTGGCCCCCTCAAATAAATCCGAGAGCTGTGAATTTGTTCCTTCCCTATCTGCCCTGCAGCAGTTGTGGGGTTATTTGAAGCCTGGCCTCTCTCTCTTAATAGGTCTCCTCTCAGGAGCTCAAGGAAGCTTGCAAAAGCATTGGAAATAAGTCTCTTCTTACCCAGCATACTGCTTCCTGCTGTAAAATAGACTTGATTAAATTTTCTGGCTCTTCCTTTTGTTGCTTGCAGACATCCAAAACCTTCATTTCTCAGTGGAAAGGGGTGCTTTGGGAATTACAACTAATGTTGAAACTTAAAGAATGTGGTTTGCCAAAACAATGTTGCAGATATTTTATTTTTTTTTCCCCCTTCATTTAAAATGTCATTGTAAAACTTTGCTGCCAGAATGAAAGGTCTTTCAGTGCATGTGGGTTTTCCTCTCTCCTTTTTGGGCATTTGTGATAATTTCTGCATAGGGAAAAATAGGAATTTTTATCCCAAGGGGTTGACTTCACTGCCCAGGAATAGCCTGGGCCTGCCACTAGCACTACCCTGAACTGCTGTACCAGGGGGCACAATCCATCCCCCGTGGGCTTGCAGACTTGCTAGCACGCTTTGCACCAGAGATCATCACATTCATCCATGGAATTTTTTCTGGCACCTTCCCCACGTGCTGCATCTGTGCAAAAATTCTGGATTATAGTAAAGAATATCTCCCATGCTGAACCTGTCAGTTTCAAGTAGAAACCATTTCTCTCAGGTTAAATCTGCTCCCAGCTGTCAATGATGCCTGGTGTGATTGGAAACCAGGGCAGAACTAAATAAAAGATTTGCAGGGAGGAAGAGGGAAGGATGTGAGCTGGATGCTTAGGAAGAAGTTGTTTTAGAGGGGTGATCCTAAAATAGTCTGGACAAAATGTGGAGAGCCCTGGCTCTCCAGGTGGTGGGGTGTGAAACAGCATGATGAGATTTGAGCACTCAGGGTGAAGCAGGAGAAGCATTACACACTGTATATACTTTGTATGTGAGTCACACTTGGATGGCTTTTGACCTCTGCCTTTGCTTCTTCATGTGAGGCACATGTGCTTTCTGGTGGGATGATTTATTATTTCGCATTTTGCAAATGTGAACTTGCTTGAGCTTCCCAGTATGGAGTGAGTCTTACACCTTTGGAGGAACAGTGAAGAGAAGGGAAGTGTCTACCATGCAAGACTGAAGATTTTCAAACAGAAAGCACTCTATGCAAATCAATCTTGCAAAAAAGTAAAATCGTGATTGGATATGTTCTCAGTTTGAAAGTCAAAGCTCCATTGCCTCTTCATTCACATTTCTGAGGTTTGTTGTCTAATTCAGAAGTCTCATTATTTAATAAGCCAAACATCTGAACTATTGATAACAAGCTGCATGTCTGCAGTTATTGGCAACAGTGAAAACACTTTAGTGGTGCTCTGTAACTTACAGCGACTACTACAAATAGTAAACAGGAATTTATTTGTATTCCAGTATGTGGTATGCTGGCCATGCATACAAGTCAGTCTTGTCTAGCTGGGCCCTCACTCTTCTTGTAAAGCAGAAAAACATGCATAGACCAAATAGATAGTCCTGGCCTTTCCAAAATTCCTTTGGATCAGTACATTGGAGAACAGTCTTGTTAGGGTCATGGAGCAATTACCCCATATCTCCATTAGGCAACAGTGTAGCCCAAAGGGGAGCAGATGTGTAGGATTAAACTGTTGATCTGGGCCCTGATCTTTGCACTGTAGTTATTTTTGGGTATACTTCAGGTTAGCACTAGTACAGTCCTGTGGACCAAATGCTGATGAGCATTCAGCTAGAGAGTATGGCACAGCAATTGGAGTGCACTGAGTATGCTCCTGGCACACATCTTTCTTCCACTTGAATTTCTTCTGAGTACACTCTGGTGGGAGCTTGGAGACTGCTTAGGCTTGCAAGCCAAAGCACAGTAATATGGAAGATGAAATTTGCTTTAGAACTGCGCTTTTGATTTGTACTGAAGTGGTACACTAGTCCTTGTGGATGGCAGCCCTTGATCATGGGGATTCTGGAAGGTATGGTGTCTAGTAGACTCCCTGCAGATAGAACATCCCCCTTCCTTCACAATTTTTGGGTATTTTTCCCCCTCCATTCATCCTACAGTAACAAGGCTGTAGAGTAACTGTCCCATGCCACATTAGAGGCCAGTAAAACCTTGCTTGAGGAGGGGAGGTAAACCCAAATCAAGACATTTTGGAAAGTACATTTGTCAAAAGTGGAGTATGGGTAAAGTTTCTCCATTGTTTACAGTGGTGGTGTTTGGTTATGGATGTGGATTTAGGAGCGTGACTGTACTCATTCACCTCTATGTTGCAGCTGTATTACCAAGAATCATGAAGCAATCTGAGTGTGTCTAGCCTTACTCTGTCCTCCAGGACAGGGCATGCTCACCTCTGAGCTCCAAGAGGAAAACAACTGTCTCAGTGTAAGTCCTTCACTGGGCTCTGCAACATGGAACGACCATTTCAGGGGGAGCGCCACAGCCAAGCTCTCAGATGGACACAAGCGCATTGGCTCCAAGCCCCTCAGCTGGGGCCCTGAGACAGGGCTCTCAGACACACCTTTGACTTTGCAAACCTGCTCAGTGGAGCCCTTGGGCCCTGGCAGGCAAACGTCTCACTCCCACCCTAAATGTGACACCTGTTGTAGATCTTTATTTTCAGATTAGATCCATGACATCTTTAAAGTCCCTCATCTGCTCCATAGCCTGAAAAATGTGTGTCTAAGTCAAATAGAGATATATGAATATAATCAGAGGGATCCTACTCTAAAACATGCAGTTAACCAGACAAATTTGGCACATAAAAATATTTAATATAGCATAGCTAAATAAAGGCAGTGGAAAACTCTCTATCAGCCATCACTGAAAGGTTCAATGCAATTAAGGTTCATGAAGGACAAGTCCTGCTTAACAAACTTCATCTTCTTCTATGACAATGTGATCTGCTTGGTGGATGAGGCAAAGGCTGTGGATGCTGTTTACCTGGACTTCAGCAAAGCCTTTGATCCTGTTCCCCAAAGTGTCCTCATGAAAAAAATGTTTGCCCTAGGACTGGACAGGCACACATTCTGCTGGATCAAACACTGGCTGGATGGACGGGCCCAAAGAGTGATGGTGAAGGGAGTTAAATCCAGTTGAGGATCAGTCATAAGGGTGTTCCTCTAGGCTCAGTGCTGGGGCCACTCCTGTTTAACATCTTTATCAATGATTTGGATGAGGAAATTGAGAACACCTTCAGTAAGTTTGCAGATGACACCAAGCTGGGTGAAAGTATTGATCTGCCTGAGGGCAGAAAGGATCTGC
Source organism: Chloroceryle amazona (assembly GCA_027560015.1). Taxonomy (NCBI): domain Eukaryota; kingdom Metazoa; phylum Chordata; class Aves; order Coraciiformes; family Cerylidae; genus Chloroceryle; species Chloroceryle amazona. The sequence continues at coordinate 61,975 of JANHFX010013101.1, read as the reverse complement.
AGAGGGACCTGGACAGGCTGGATCAATGGGCTGAGGTCAATCACACAGGCTTCAAGAACATCAAGTGCTGAGTCCTGCACTTGGTCCACAACAACCCCAAGCAATGCTACAGGCTTGGGGAGGAGTGGATGGAAAACTGCTTGGCAGAAAGGGACCTGGCGGTGCTGACTGACAAGCAGTGGAATATGAGCCAGCAGTGTGCCCAGGTGGGCAAGAGGGCCAATGGCATCCTGGTCTGCATCAGGAATAGTGTAGCCAGTAGGACTAGAGAAGTGATTGTCCCTCTGTACTCAGCACTGGTGAGGCCGCATATTGAGTACTGTGTTCAGTTCTGGCTGCTGCAGTATAAGAAAGACATTGAGGTGCTGGAGAGGTTCCCGAGAAGGCCAAAGAATCTGGTGAAGGGTCTTGAGAATAAGTCTTATGAGGAGCGGCTGAGGGAACTGGGGTTGTTTAGTCTGACAAAAGGAAGCTCAGGGGAGACCTTCTTGCTCTCTACAACTTCCTGAAAGGAGGTCGTAGAGAGGTGGGTGTTGGTCTCTTCTCACAAGTCACAACTGATAGGACAAGAGGAAATGGCCTCAAGTTGCTCCAGGGCGGGTTTAGGTTGGGCATCAAGAAAAACTTATATACTGAACAGGTTATCAAAAACTGGAACAGGCTGCCCAGGAAAGTGATTGAGTCACCATCCCTGGATATATTTAAAAGCCATCTAGACATGATACTTAAGGTTATGATGTAGTAGTGGCACTAGTAGAGTTAGATAATGGTTGGACTTAATGATCTTAGAGGTCTTTTCCAGCCATAGCGATTCTGTGAGTCTGTTAATGCTTTCTTAACTGCTTTAATTCAAATATTTATGTTGACTACATCTAAAAGCAGTAGAACTGTGCAAACATCTAGACCTCCTAAATCAAAGACAGTAATTGCCAGGATGTTTACAGTATCAGCCCAAGCAAGCCTTGAGAACAAAGAACTGTTCACCAACAGTACACTGAATTAGCCAAGTGCAGAAATTCAAAATTTGTGCAGGAAATGTTACACATTGAAAGGGGCAAAGCAGTCAGGTAAAAACCTACCCATATACTTGGATTTGTTTTGAAAACCTCACTACCGGTACAATAATGCACACAAATGCCTCTTCTTAGGAAGTGTTTGTTTACCAGGTGCTCTCATAGTATCCAAACCACTGGCAATTAGTGAAATCTTTAGTAAAGGAAATGGGATTGTATTCACTTTTATAAAGAGTAACTAGAGCTACAAAAGGTATGCATCCCATATTGCTTCATCTGAAGTCTTCCTGTAGCCACAAAACCACTGGAAAATTTTGTAAGTACCATAAAAGCTCCTGCCATACACCGGTGGGGCATCATGTCCTCATGCTAGGCACCAATACTGGAAAAAGACACGTGGCATGAGAATGAACAGCCCTGCTCCCCTTTCACCACTGCTGTCCTACCCACTGGCTTACCCACTATCTGGGCTGCTCTCCTGTGCATAGGGTAAACAGGGTGAGATGATGGGAAGGGAGCAAGACTCTCCTAATTCCTCCCACCCTTGCTCTGGATCATCTGAGTACAACATGACAGCACTGCAACACCAGACCACGCTCAGTCCAGGAGCAGTTGGCTTAAAACCACTGTGAAGTCTGCAGAGGCTTCCACCACTGGTATGGCCTCAAAGGCCATCAGTTATGTCCTCTTCAGCAGCACCACTCAGGAGGTGCCTCAGTTCTCACTAAAACCAACCACTGCCCCTTGTTAAGAGTTGCTTAGTACTCCTAGAGCCCTAACGCCATCCACTGCCTCCTTCATTTTTATTTTTATGTTCGTACAACACAAGTGAGCCCATACAATGAGATGCATTTCCAAAATATGTTGTGTGAAATTATACCAGTATTCAATATTCATAATATCCTGGAAAGCAGTTCCACCAGACCAGGAACATCATGGGTTTTTACTGTTGTTATTATTATGTATAGGTTAACGCTGAAAAAAATATTTGCTTTATGTCAGCAGGGAGCAGTAAAACTTGGAGGTCTGTTGTTGACCAAATGGTCCAGCTACCACACCAAAGTCAGGAAGTACAAGCCCTTCCCTCAGTGCACGTTGCTGCAATCTTGCCTACAATCAAGTGGCTGGTATCCTCTGGGGAGAGTAAGTGTGATGCTTTTCGGTTTAGTGAGATGATCATGCAGGCTGCTCTAGTCTGAAGGCAAGGAAAGTCAGAGCCTGTTGTGTTACACGGGGTAAGAAAATGCTGACCCAGGGCCACAATGTTGCAGCTTCATGGTTTTAGGTTTTCTGAACATTAAACAACAAGGTTGTTTGACCCACTCTGATAAAGAAACCTTCCGAGCATATTTTTTGACCTGCCAAAACTTCAGTGGTGTGAGAGGAGATTTGGGGACAGAGACAGATAGCTTTTGAACTGGAGAGACTGCCTGGCTCTGAACAACGGACTGTATTTTCCACCATCATTTAGATATTTTCCACCATCATTTAGATGAATTAAAAAGAAGAGAGACAGGGAGGAAGCATCCGTCTGGCCATCCATTATTAATGAGAGGATCAAATCTAAAACTCTTTCTGATACCAGTACAGAAGCCCTTTAGTATGATCAAATTATTCTCTTTAGTCTTCACCCTCTTTTTACACAAACTATTTCTAGCAGACAGCCTCTTCCCCAGATGCAGATCAGGTGGGACAATGGAGAAGCTTTGCTATTACTAAATGACTTTTTAAATCTTTCCAACATTCTTTTATGCAGAATGTACTTTGAGGATTGAAGGAAGATAAGCTTGCCATTTTGCAACCAGAATGAAATGACTCATTTCAAAGACCTAAAATCAGCCAATTCTCACATGATCTAATGTCCCAGACTATATTGAAGCAAACTTCTACAGCTATTAGATATTTAAATATATCTAACTATGAGCCCTTACAGACTACCCAATTTTGAGGCGGAAGAGAAAAAGCTTGCTTAAGGAAACAAGTTATTGCAAGCCTGTTGAATGATGGAAAAGATATATTTAATGAGTTTCTTGAAGAATGGCACCCATACAATTTTGCAATTGTTCATCATCCTCTGTACACCAACATGCCTAATCATCCTCTGGATCTCTTCCACTTGCTGCTGAACAGTTAACAGTTGAGAACTGGTGCTGGGAAGCACCACTGTGAATTTATAGAGTATTCAGAATTCATTTCTGACATTCATTTATAGAAGCAAAAACCTGGAGTAACATAATTAAAGCCAGTGATGCTTTTCTGGATTTACTTTACAGTTGTGTAACCACAGTGGAAATCTAATTTTAACTATGCAGATTCCTAGAAATATCCCCTTACCAAGTTTTAAAATAGCACTGCTCTCATGAACACACATTCACATATGAAGAACTACTCAAAACTACAGACACATAAATAACACAGCTAGAATTCAGATTTACATTTAGGTACCTAAATAAGTGACCCAGTTTTCAAAAGCCTCACCTACTTCTATATGACCTTGAAACAAACTCTCATCTACCTACACCTCAACAGCCACGACCACAAATTTCTCAGTTGCAAGGTTTTCTGAAGAAAATTAACTATGCTTCCATGTAAGGTTTTGAACATTCTGATAGGAATTTAATGCATACTTCAATTCTTTCTGAAAACACCACTTACATAAAATAAGAGACAAAAAAAGGCTTTGTAGATCTGTAATTATTTTTTAAATGCTTCCACTCTTCTCAAGACCTTCCTGTGGGAAAGACCTCTGCAATAATTATTCATAAAACAAGAAAATGCAAATAACATGTTAAGTTCAGACTGCATTGTCTGCAGGAGTCACGCATATAGAATTACAATCAAACCACAAACATCTGATGCTGTAATACTGCAACTTTATATTAAAAAGCCAAATGCGCCTAACAAATCGTTTAAATTAAATTTTGATGAGCACCGAGAAAACATACAGCTTAAAACTCTGAAAACTGAACACAATTGGAAGATTGACTGATGTGATTTTACTGTGTTACAGGAAAGGCCACAATTAAAAATAAAAGAAGCTGTTTTCTATTACCTCTTAACTCTGAATTAAGACCAGCAAAATTGTTACTATCATCACCAGATTTAATAAGACATATTTCCATATTACTATTCCCCAAGTCCATTAATCAATGCTAATCTTAACCTGAGCACTGGAAATAATTACCATCTTACTGTGAGGACTCTTAATCAACTGTCCCAAGTAGAGTTTAAGGAGGGAATATTGGAGAAGCTTCTTCCTATTTTGGCTATGCCAGACCTTCTAATGCCGCTCACTTACTTACCATCACCAGTGCTCTCTTTCATTTACCAGTAAACAGTTTAGGGTCAGGGCAGGCCCTTAGACCTGTAACAGATGCTCTCTGTTAACCCCCCTCCCTCCCCAGAGGGTAATAGTAAGGGAATAAGGGAGAGAGA
>JANHFX010013101.1:0-25564 GCA_027560015.1 Chloroceryle amazona | reverse complement strand
GACAACCAATTGCCCCTCATGTTGCCTAACTCCCTTCTGAGCCTGCTGATTCTTTCCCTGCTGTAAACAGTATTTCTAAAGAAAAACTATTTGTAGCATAACCAGCAAGTCTGTCATTTTAAGCCTAGCATAACTGCCTTCACTTTGAACATCTTATTTCAAGGCCAGATTTGCAAAACTACCAACACACCATAACACTGAGGATCCTTAAGTCTCCATGGCTTCTGAGCTTGGTTTTCAATCCCTTTGTTGCTGTGATGGTAAGAGTCAGGCCAGTTTGTTGTTCTGATTCAAAAACCTGTCAACGGTAACTAAATATTTAATAGCAATTTACATTTCCTAAATCTTTTGTAAGCGGATGGGGCTTATCAGACCCCAGTTCTGTGATCTACTTTTTAATGAGTTAATGTTTCACAGAAAGGATGCAGTTGGAACCTCTGGAGGTCATCAAGTCCAATACTGCTCCTCAAAGAGAGTAAATAGAGCAGGTTGGCTAGGGTCACGATCAGCTGGGTTTTGAATATCTCCAAGGATGAAGTCTTCACGAACACTCTAGAAAACCTATTCCAGGCTTGGATCACCCTTGGAATAAAAAGTTTTTGTATGCTTAAATAAAATTTCCAGTATTTCAAGTCTGTGACCATTGCCTCTTATTCTTTCCCTCCCTAAGAATAGTCTGTCTCTGTCTTCATTTCTCCTCTTCATCAGGAATTTTACAGATCAGTAATGCTACTTCAAGCTTTCTCTGCTCCAGGCTGAACAGATGGGGACCTCTCAGCTTCTCCTTACAGGACAAATGCTCCAGTCCCTTTATCATCTTTGTGGCACTTCATTGGACCCACTTCAGTAAGTCCATCTTTCGCATACTGTGAGGCCCAGCACTGCTGGACCCAGCATTCCAGCTGAGCTTCAACAGTGCCAAGCAAGGGGGAAGGACTCCTTGACCATCTGCCATCACAAATTAAGCCTCTTGTCATCAGGAGCAAAGCCACATAACTGACCCTCCCTCTGATCCTAGTTCCTTACCTCTTTTCATTGAGACCCTGAAAACTCAGGTGACTAGTCCTGCTAGTACAGATTTATTTGCCAGCATATTTACTGGACTGGGGTATTCATGAGGTGTTTACCAGTTAATCCCAGACCTTGCTTCAATCCTTGGCATAACAAGTTACCCAATTTTACATAGCAAATCCAGAACACCATGGGGCAAGGAGAAGGCAAGCACATTTCCATACTGGTTTCTCCAGCTTCATCCACTATTACAAGTGTTCCTGCAACCTACAGCATTTTATTTCACAGCCATTATCTGATTTTCCTTCAGGCTGAAGCTTAACATCAAGATTTTTTATTTTTTTATTTTTTTGATGGTGCATTTTTCAGAATTTTTTTTTCATTTCCTTTTGTTTAGAAAACTGGAAAGAAAGACTCAGTATAGTCTGAGACCTCAACTGTAGTGGGGCCTCCTTTATCTCCCTAAATTCTATGCAAGCTGGAAAGCATGAAACACTCTACAATCACTGGGTTTTACATGTGAAGGAAGCCTGTTTTGGGGGTTTTTTTACATTTCACTGCAACAGGATAGCCATTTTTTTTTCAGCTACAAGTCTCTGTTGGTCAGTAAAGGTATTTGCCCAGTTACCCTCAGCAATTACCATTGCTTAAACTCCTAGCATAATATGCAGTTAAAGTTTGCTCTTACATTTCCCTCTCATAATAACAACTTCAGCAGTAGATTTATTAAAGAAATATATCTTCCCACCTTTATAATCAGTAATGTTCACCTGGCTTCCTCATTGTGTTTTATAACCAGCCTTTTTCCTGATGCCTTATGTAACTATACACGGTGAGATGTACATTGATTTAGCTGGACTGTTTAAGGGCTTTTCAACAAATCCAAACAAAAATCCCAATCATTTTGCTCTTTTCCTCTGTCTTCAATCCTAGAAAACCCAACAATCACTGGAACGTAAGTAAACCACTTACCGCTAACAAAATAGATGTACTTTGAAGCCCTACAAACAGTATCTCCTGGCTACAGTTCATGTGGAGAGATGCCTCACATGGGAGACCCATCTCCCTTCCTGTCCATCTGCTCCCTGCAATCAGCCTGTCCACATGAACCTACCACAAATAAAATGGAGTTCCTTAGTTATACCATACCTTGGTTTCTTATCATGTCTTCCTGAACCTCAGGGAAAGGTAGATGCATTGTAACTTCCGAGTCACACAAGAGATGTAATAAACTCAATGGCTTATACACTTTCAAATTGGTGGGATTTAAAATTTCAAAGTAGGGATGGGAACTGTCAATAGGTCCTGCCCTCCCAGCTTTTGAAAAATGCTGGAAGGATTCTACCTTCAGATCCACAGGGGAAGGAATTAGATGCATCTTGATGTACATATTCGGATCTATTTCTCTCTATTTTTGCATCTAACACACCTTTAAAAAAATAAAAGATAATTGCAATTTACTGCAGTTTAACATGATTGACAATTTCCATTATTTAATTCATCAAAATGAAACCAATTATAACCCAGACTTTGCCATTTTACAGTGTTAATTTTTTTATTCTCCCTTCCCAAAACAAAACAAATTATATGGAAAAATCTGTATTTATTTTTTTTTAATTACTTCTGGGATGAGACCAAGTTTCTAAGTGGAAGCAAATTTTTACATCTAAGTCATAACCTCTAAAAAATAACTTATAATGAGAATGCTGACACAATTTAAAATGGAGTGACGTGAGTGGCACCATTATAAAGTAGTCAAAACGTGGGAAATCAAGTATTTTGTTCCAGAAGGATATGAAATTCCCAGTTCAGAATAAAGTATATGTCTGGTATTTACTGGATTCTACCAAACATAACAATGTTGCAAAACATACAAGGGCTTCAGGGAGTATAAGATTCAATCACCATTCAAAACTTCTTCATTTTGGATACATTTGAGACAAAGGGATTCACAAGCCACAGGGGCTAGGATGCTTCCTTCCTCCAGGAACTCAAGTGGGATTTATCCTGTGTGAATAATGGAAATAATTAAAATAGGAGTCCATAAAAAGATCTGCCTAGCATAAGCATTCAGAAGGCCACATAAAATACAAAATGTTATAAACCACTTAAAATTATAAACTGTGTAGTAACTATGCAGCACAGGAACCCTAACAATACACCAAAAAAAGAAGAAAATGGGAGTTTATATGTCCTTTGGAAGTCAGCAGAGGTAGTTTCAATGCTGACATGAAGCAGAGCCTGGGATGAGCTATTGCCATGTTCTTTATTCGTTGTTAAACACTGATGTTGTATTCAGTTCTTCACCAGAGAGACCTTGTCCTAATGGATTTACAGTTGCAGGCCCTCTGCCATTTGTTCCAGCCAACTCTTAAGTCCTCTCAAACTCGTAATGTCAAGATGGATAAAGAGATCTGCAAAAACAGACCTGACGCTGCACCCAAAAAAAAAAAAAAAAAAAATCCATGAAGAAATGGTAAAAGGCTAGAAATAAAGAGTTAATTGCACTTTTACACATCACTTACTGTGGGAAATAGCAAAAAAAATAGATGTGTAAGAGTGTGAATGGGAAAGGATGGATTAGCAAAACAATGGATTAGCCCTCTCCTGAGGACAATAAAACTGGCACTGAGTAGAGAACTATACAAGACAATTGTGGAGGTCTATCTAGCATCTCTGATAAGGCAGAAACAGGAAAGAATAGCCATTAAAAAAAAAAAAATTGCAGCAAGAGGAGATGGTCTTGTACAGGACAGGCAGATACTGTGCCTCCTGGGCAAGGAGAGCAAACAGAAATTAGAAAAAACCTAGTGACTTAGGCACTTTTTAACAATTGTTTCTTCTTTTGGTCAATGTTTATAAATATATAAAGGGTGAGTGCCAGGAGGATGGAGCCAGGCTCTTCTCAGTGACATCTAATGATAGGACAAGGGGTAATGAGTGGAAGCTGAGGCCTAGGAAGTTTCACAGAAACAAGGAGAAATTTTGTCACAGTGAAGGTGATGGACACTGGAACAGGCTGCCCAGGGGGGTTGTGGAGTCTCCCTCTCTGGAGATGTTCAAGACCTGCCTGGATGCATTCCTGTGTGATCTGCTGTAGGTGATCCTGCTCTGGCAGGGGGGTTGGACTGGATGATCTTTCCAGGTCCCTTCCAGCCAGCCCTTAAAATTCTATGATTCTATTATTCCTTCCTGCTCTCATCTGCACTTGGTGCTGACACAGGCACTCATCTGATAAGAGAGGCATCATCTTCCCAAAAGAAAACTACTTGCTTGTTCATGCTGGGTTATTTTTCTCCCAAATTAGCCACTTGAAGGGCAATGGGGAGAGAAATAGGACTGTATCTCTTCTGCATCAGTGAGCCTCTAAATTGATTTAGCTGATTTCCCTTCTAAATGCAGCCCTAATCTCTGCACAAAAGCTCTTCAGCTTCTTCCATGATGTAAAAGCATTTTTTGACTGCCCTCCTCACCTCTTTGATGGATTGATCCACACTTGAATGCAAGCACAATTAAACTTCAAAAGTCTTATTATTAAATCTCACTTTGTTCTTAGCTGTTTTAATAGGTATCAATGTCATATCAGTGTGTCATGAGGACTAAAATTTGGGCTATAATTAGGAAAATTTGCCCTGGTACGCTGCTAGCAACATAGGTTTCACTGAGCATTTCACAAATACAAGGGGCCTGTAGCCCCTTGGTACTAGTTACCGAGTCTCATGTCCTCAGAATCAACTTCACATAGCATATTTCAAGCAGGAATGACCAATCGTATCTCAGCCGTTAATATTTAAAATAATGCTGACATCTAGTGGCTGGCTGCACTCACACACATCTCTGCAGATCCTGAAGCTACTTGTCTATGTGTGTATCATCTCTCAATCTTTGGAAGCAAGATGCTCCAGATGGAAGTGTCATGTCCCTCCCAGTTGTACACCATTCAAAGAAAATGCATCCTCTTTCTGCAGAGATGATAAATTCAATTAAAAAGTATGAAAAAAAAAGTAATAAAATACTATTCCCCTTTTGTAGATGGAAATTAACGTGGGATAAAAGAAAGTAGAAACCAGATGATTACAAGCCGCTGGGGCTGGAGCTGAAGAAAACTAATGAAGAGTCCAGACTTTCCCAGAAATATCAGGTGTTTGAAAATTGTCAGATCTGATGAGCTGGAGTGAAATCCATTAAATATTCACCCTACTCCAATTACTCCTCGCTGCTGTCTAACAGCCCCTCTTGCAGCACATGGCTGCTCGATAGCTCTGCCCTAAGGCACTGCTGCTCCTGGTCTGAGCAGGTAGGAGACTTTCCTGGTTGATGTGTCTGAAGTGACCCATATATAGGACGAACACACCCAGAAGAAGGAGGCAGATGTTGAGAGACCCCAAAGACAGACAAAGAGGAGTCTGAAACCTTCCCAGGGCAAAGACTGACATCTTGTCCTGTCTTACCTTGACAGCAAGCTTTTTGTTGAAGGACATATAAGCAACAAATGAAATACAGTTATACAAGGATGAACCTCTTTATAAGAAAGTTCTGCAAAGACATTCATGCAGATCTTGTTTTGGCCCCAGACTGCAGCTCTGCTCAGCTCACTTTAACTGTCAGAAAACCTCACTCTAAGGTGAAGGTTGCCTAGAGAGGTTGTGGATGCCTCCTCCATGGAAGGGTTCAAGACCAGGTTAGATGAGGCTTTGAGCAACCTGATCTAGTGGGAGGTGTCCCTGCACATGGCACAGGGGTTGGAACCAGATGATCTTTAATATCCCTTCCAACCCAAACCATTCTATGATTCTGTGGTTCCCTGCCTTCAGAATTATGCAAAACTGGTCTAAAATTTTCTCAAAGTGTTGGTTGTTAGAAGAGCATTTGATGATAGAAGAGCATAGGCTGATCCCACATCTTACCTGGTGCAGGAATGTTGAGGATTTATGAGCAAGGAATGGACATGTGCACAATCTGGCCTATTTAGCAGAAGAGGCCTAAGCCTCAGTCAAGGACACTCAGAGGCGAAAAGAAGGGAGTAAGGGAACGGAGCAGACAACTCCCAAATGCTGAGAAGCACATGAGAGATAAGAGACCACTGTACGCCGCATACCACCGCCGTATGCTGCTGTACGCTTTCTGCTCACTTGCTGCACAATAACCAGTTAAGAGTGAGTTTACATTAATTAGCCAATGATAATGTTAGAAGTAGCATAAACATAGAGGAGATGATTATATAAACCACACCCTGTAGCTAATAAACTGGCATTCACCTGATCATATTGGTCTGCGTGTGATTGTCCGACATGTTCCCCCGCCCAGGAATTAAACATAATCCAGAGATAAGTGAGTTAGTCATCCTCATGCTGGAAATAATGTTGTGCCATTTTCTAGTGACAGGACGTACACATTTGTCTGGAAAAATGTTATTTGACTAGAGATACACTTCATACAGCTGTTCTTGCATTATTTTTTTCCCCACTAAAATCTTTTTCCCAGGTGCCAATGAGTCCTGGTAGGTAACAAAGCAGACAGCAAGATCTCACAGGTGCCACTACTGCTGCTACCAGTAACCCAGGAGGTATGTCCACTGGCACTGAGAAACTGACAGGAATGGAAGATAGTTTAGGGAGAATTACAAAAGGTAGGACTATAGCAAGACTGTGGATTGTTTGGGAAAACCTCTGTGTAGTCGAGCCACGAATTCACACTTCATGTCACGAAAAATACCATATTTTTATACCAGAACAGATATGAGTGGAACCCACCTGCCAGGATACAAGCTCACATACAGTAATCCATCTTCACCAATTTTGCAAATTTTCATATATTTTACAGCATTAAATGCTCAGTGTTGTCTGAAATAGTGAAGTCCTGGCACAGAAGAGGCACTATATGGCTCATCTGATCTGGGATGGTTTTCATCTCATTGCTCTAGCAACTTTCCTACAGGCTGAAACAAAATTCTTGGCAACACATATGTTATTCTAAGTATCTTGAACAATTGTCTTAACATATTGCTCAAAGCAGTCATACCAAGACAGAACATAACTGCAAAACACTGTCCAAGTAAGTTGTCAAATGGTATTGACATGGGAACATTTTTCCTGCAGGGGGCTTAAGACAACTGTTCTCTAATATCCCCAGTCCCATCATTAACACAGTAATTGTTATTTAAGACTATGTTTTAATTTCAGCTGTCATTACTTTGAAAACAATAAATCAAATCCCTGTCCCAATCAAGTACTGACTGAAGATTCAAGTGTCAACAGCTGGAGGAAAGCACTCCAACAGATGTTTCAATTCCAGGTACTGCAAGTGCCTTGGCATTGCTGGCACCCAGCATTACAGAGGACTTGAACAATCCTTATCCACAATTATTTGCCATCATGACCCAATAGTCCTTCTGAGACGACTTTAGTCTTTTCACGAGAGTCCTCCACACAACATGGAGGTAGAGGACCTCTAAAAGACCAAGTATCTAGGAGGTTTAGACACATCTTCAGTGAAGGATTCCAACCCTATAATGCAGTGTTGTTAAGGCCTCACACATGTAAATTTCCAGGTCTTCTACAATAAATACTTGCAATGATCTTTCTACTCTGTAACACCTCAGAAGTCCAAGTGCATGGATTGAGGCTTAGTACCTGCTGCAGGTGATTTATTAAGAGAAGTCATCATTAAAGAGTTAACTAAAAGTGTTTTATTAATTATTAAACAATGATCAAATGATAATTGATCAACAATTAAATGGAAATTCAATTGTGACTAAGCAATAATTGAATGGTAATTAATGATTTGACAGTGATTTAAATGTCAGTCAGGCCTGCTTCTCAGTGAGGCCTGAACCAAAGCGCTACTCGTTCCGTCACAGTGGGGATATTGCATCACTGTACTGTTCACAAACTTACCAGTACACTCACATGCGGCACTAACGTATAGCAAATTATTACGTAGGTATTATTGCCAGCACAGAACTTGCATTTAGTAGGCAGTTACATAAGAGTTTTTTCTGAATACTAGAGAAAAATGTAAGTTATTAAATAGTAATTATTAATGTTTACCCAGAAAGACACAATACTCACTTTTCTGATACATTACATACACTGTTGAATATGTACCAACAGGTTGCCACACTGTTTTATAGGGAGATTTTCAATTCATATCTTCTACACTTTTAAAGTGAAAAGCAGTCATAAGAGTTATTTTATTCCACTCCTTTACACCTCTCATACATCTTGCATTCCAAAGATCCATCATTAAAAAAGATCTGCTTGGCAACAGAACACTATTACAGTACCTTTCACCAAGACTCTAATCCTAAAGGCTGTGTTGATTGATGCCTACAGAAGTACATTAGCAATAACTCAAGCAGAAATTTAACCACATGCAAAACAGAATTGAATATTATCTAAATTATGTACCAAGTGCATAATTATAAATTTGACTATGTGCTAACCTCAATCAATGAGGTTTTGAACACAAAACCACACAAAATGGAATGTTTCTATAATGAAGCTAAATATCTATCCAAATTTGACTTTGCTAAAAAAATACACAAAAAGCTGCAAGTCAGTTGTGCCCTTCATTAATATAGCAGAGTGCCAATACCAAGGCTTTGAGACAATATTGACCTAAAGCAGATCAAACTCATTGTCCAAAGCATAGAGCAACCACTTTGTCCAAGAATTTCCACACAAGAAGTTAACAGATCTCTTCCTTCAGACAAGGATGTGATCTCCATCTGTAGATGGCTCCAAAGTTCTCAGAAAGCTTCATGGAAAATTACCTATTCAGTTAAAATGAAAGCTTCAAAGTACCAAAAGTCCAAATATAAACAGTTTAAAACTATATATTGGTATGGATTCAATCAGCTTTAAAAAATTAATGGTGCTAAACATAGTGTTTATCCAGGCAGTTCTCTTTTAAAAAAAGTTTGTTGTAACTTTTTCAAAAATACTTCATTAAAAAAGGACACAACTGATAAGCTCATGTTTCAACAGAAGCAGTTCCAAAATTAAGCTTAGCATTTTTTACATTTCAGTGACTAGGTTTTGCTTTAAGAACGAGAAAAATATTGCTTCTGGAACGTATCCTGAAAAAGTTCAGAAAATAACTCATTTCCTTAGCTACACATTTCCCTCTCCTCACCTTTCCACATGGCATATCATGAGCTTGCAACTTTGTAACTCCAACAGATTCTACCACCTTTTTTTCAACAGTAGTTCAGACTACAGAGCAAACACTCTCAGCCAGACAATCTAGGAATGTAACAAAACCTGGTAAATGCGTCCAAACCTGACCTTTGCAAGTTCATTTTTAAAAGCTGCAACTAGAGCATGTTGAAAATAATGACTTTTTCAACTCCTTAATGATCCCAGGAAAAAAAAATATTTCATTTTCCCACAAAAGTGACACAACATTAAAATACCAAGGCATGAACCTACTTAAAGGAGGAGCAGGGAAAACAGCTAGACAACCTATTTATGAAAAATTCTGCCCAACCCCCAAAACATTTGTTGGCAAAAATCTTCCACAAGTTACTACAGATTATTTTGATAGATAAAAGGCACATTATTATGGAACAATAATATAATCAATGCTGTGTGAAGATTAGAAAGAGACACGCACTTCCCCTGCACAGAAGTGACAGGGTAAATCAGGATGACTAGTTCTACTAGGGTATAGATGGAGAAAAGCATACTGTTAATTCGTACTGTTCAAAGGTTGCTTTGAACAGACAGGAGGGCAGTCTTTACACCATCATAAATGCCCACCTCATTCCAGCGGATAACAATGTTTTCAGAAACTGAGTCCTTGACCCCAACCTCATTTGCCATCCCATCAGTGATGAGTGTACGGAGCCACTGAAAGGGAAAAGGAAGTACAATGCAAACCAGTTAAGCAGAACTTAAAAAAAACAAACAAAAAACCACACACACAAACAAACAAAAAACTAACAAAACTAACCAAACAAGCAAACAAACAAACAAACAAACAAAAAAAAAAACGCAAAAAAAACCCAACCATGAACAACAACCATTTTTGCTAAATGAAGTGGGAAGACCTGTCACCAAGTTCTCAGCCTTTAGGTTTATCCCCATGACCAATGGTAGGTCCCTCCACTCACAAGACAGCACAATTTAAGCTTCCCTGATAAACCACCATTAAGCCAAGGACTATTTCCTTCAGTTCTTCAGCAGGTGTCTTCACACTTTAATGCAACAAGAGTGAGAGCAGGGGACATACAGGCTTGATTCACGAGAAACAATGACCATCAGAGTTGCTCTTCCACACACAGCCAACACAGCTACACATAAGAATCCTTTCAGTAAGTGGATGGCAGTAAATGAGAAACAGGCAGGACATAATGACGCTCCATCAACCCCAAACTCCATTTCTTTCCTTAGAGCCACAGTCATTTGTGTTTTCTGTGGCTATAAACTGCTAAACTAATCACAATGACTTTGAAGAAAAATCCATTAGGTTCAAGGCTACAGTTAATCTACTCCCTACAAATGAGTCACAGCAAACGTGAAAAACAGATATCCTTCCAAAAGCAGCTTACACTGATGTAACAGACCAATGAAAATAAACAAACATGTGAGAAACGTTTTCCTATCTAACCTATGATTATATTTATGGTGTGAAAAATCAGCCACTTTCTTAACAGTAGGGACTTACCACACACTTTCTTTCTCTTTGATTTCTGAAAGTGGATTCTACCTGCTGCTTCCACATCTACATGACACTTGTTCTTCTATCATAGTGAAAAACTTTTATCCCTCTGGCCTACACAATTAATCCCCCACCCACAATCACAGACCACATATAAAAGAGTTTTCACATTTCCAAATTACAACAGTTGCAAAAAGCAAACAGCAGTTTCCACAAGTTTAAGAAAAAAACTTTTAGTTATTATTTCTACTAAAAATAACAGTATGCCAACAGAAGTCTTAATTTACTTCCAAGTGTTCAAACTGTTATTACACGTATGCCATTTAACTATTCTTTTTTTATTTGAACATTAAGGTAATTACAGTTGGAGTGCTCATTATTTCCAGTGGCCCCTCTGCAGTCAATACCACCAGAGCATAACATAAAACATTCCACATCAACAATATGACATTTGAGTAAAAAGAATTACAGTCATAAATTTTTTTGCTAACAAATCACATAAGTAATATGTAACCGGGGCACTTCCTTTAACAGCAATATCAAACTTAGTACTTGCGTTTAATTTCAATATGAACAACTCTAAGTAACAGCAACATTGTACATTGACAGTTTGATTTCTCACACATATGGTACTTCAGCAGCTCTTAACTGTGGTAATTTTTTCCTCCTAAGCTCTGTAGTAGGTTTAATTTCTAAACCAGATTGCTAATATGCCCTGTACAAACATCAAGAATCAAATGCACCTTTCTTTTGCCACTCAATGGGAAAGGGAGCAGTGTTTTTATCTTGTATTACACAGCCTTGTCAGACATGCACCATTTTCTTCCATGGACACTTCTAAACATACCCTAACTATTATTTTTTTGCAAGAAAATAATCTTTATTAAAAAAAATAAATCTGAATTTTCTTCCCAGATTAGAAAGACTGCAGCCATAGACAACTGAGAAATCACTACCAACTATTTATTTCAAAATAACATTGAACGTGTCAAATTTTACCAAGTAACAAGCACATCGGTCATCTGAATTCCCTCCTAATTCAACTCATCCCATTTTGAGTGCATGTGTGAAACTGACTGGTTTATTTACCTTTGTTTTGTAGGACATTCATGTAGATGTTAAGATTGCCTCAGCTAAACCAGATGATATTTTATCATTAGTACAGGCAGAAATATAACTGGTAGATGGAAAACTATTTTTAAATGCACAAACTAAGTAAAATCAAACTGCCCCAAGTTTTATCGAGTGAAATGAGATAAACAGCTCCAGTAATTACCACCACAAATTCTTCACGGGAGGTATCTGTAATAGGAACTAATAGTTGTTGGTTAACAAATACGTTGTTTCTTTGAACACCACTACCATAGATTTCCACCAGAGAACTAATCACTATATTAAAACGTTTTCACTCTCCCCAAATTAATGAATTTAATTCTTCACCTTCCTGAACACAATTATATTGTACTCTGATACACAAGTGTGATCCAATGACCTACTATCACTGTAATCTAAGTGAGGACAATGTTCCCTCTAATATTATCATGCACTTTAAAGTAGCCACATGAAAATTTTGAGGTAAAATGGGTGATATCTGGCTGCAAAATTTCAAAGAAAAAAAAATCATATATACATACCACCAATAAAAAACACCTAGAGCCTGTCAAGAGTGATCTGAAACAATTTATTTCATTCACTCACCTGTGAAATTTTAGCAGGTATTTCATATCCATTCTCTTTGGTCCAAATATCCCCTACATGCCTTTAAGTCACTCAAAATAAAGAAATGTTGTGCCCAAAACCGCATCATCTACTACAAAACATCTCTTCACCCTTTAATTCACCCTCAAGCAGTTCTGAAATACTATTTCCTGAGCTATAGAAAAACAGATCTCAACTTTACTTGTAATATGTTAACAATGGGTAAGTTAAAAAGCTGGTGGAGGTATCCAACATATTTAAATTAAATACTATGTATTTAATCTAATGAAGTCACCCTTCCTTACCCTTCAATACCTATACTTGTACTTGATTACAAACTGCAGCACAGTAACAGTCTCTGTATGGCACTTCCACACATGTCCACAATACAAACAATTACATTAAGATATTCTAAATGAAATATACAGAAACCCTGGTTATCTATACAAAATTGAAAAAAGACATTAACAGCAAATGGGAAAATTAAACCCGAAGTTGTACATCCACTATATAGTACGAAGTGTCCATTTTCATGAAGTTATTTCATCTTCTTCCTTCAATTAACTGTATAAAGACAGAAAATGAACTCTTCTCCAAGTCCGTGAATGTACATTTCTTCTCTGTAGTTATTATGTGTCAGCTAACTTTGATCTTTCATCAAGTTCTGTACTGTCGTGCCCTTATCTCTCCCAGTTCTACTGCAGCATTCTCCCTTCTTCATTCCATTGCTTGCGACACCGAACAAGAAGCCCTTCAAATTAGGCAGCATCTAGTCTAACAGAGCTTTCACTGGACAGCAGCTTTTCTTACCAGAATACTACAATGGTTGGCAAGCAAAGTTCACTAGAGCCATGATCCCCTATGTACCAGCGCTCCACTGTAAGCACTAGGTACCATCTGCACAAAAAGAAGCACTCGCAAGCCACACAAAGCAAGACAAGTTAAGTGGTTTGGGCAGGCAGTGTGGACAGGGCAGAAGTGCGAGAGCTAGACATTTTGGTTGAAGCAGTTTTAACCCTGTTTGGCTGTTTAACTCGTTACAACCTAGTTTAAACGTTGTTTACCCTCCAATGAAAAAAAGCCCTACAAAGACAGATTAACTGTTCTTTTCTATAGAATAACTAGGCAGTATGCGCTCAGTAATTAATTTAATGCAAAGCTTGAAAAGGTTACCTAACTAATAATCATATTTGGAGCTTTTAAAGACTATCTTGCTCTGAGGTATATGTCTAGTACTGTAAAAGTTTATGCATCACATCCTAAAAATATAGGGTCCAAGAAAAAAAGGCTAATTGTATTTTCCAAGCCAAGCAAGCTACAGAAAAATGGGAAGAAACAGCATGTGGCTTGTGTTCAAGTGTTACTGTTTAGCATTAAGACTTCATGCACATAATGCAAAAAACCTATCTACTCAGAATTGTTTACATCTGAATAAATAGGGTAAATTAGCAAATACATTATTTAAAATTATCTACAAAAATGTGTTTTACCAAGTATTCACTATTTGTATCAAGTCTTAAAACAGAAAGCTGTTGGAGAAATACGGAAGAGTATGAAATAAAAAATTAGATGGAGACATTTTAAGAAATCTCTTCAGAAAATAAATCTCTATTAACTGTTAACTAAACTGAAACTAAAACAACTAAAGCTATTAGGTGGCCTCATCAGCAAACACCTTCAATCAAAAGGCCATAAACAAGTATGCTTTACGTATTATTTGATTTGTTTATTTTACACCATGAGGTGAAAGCAACACATTTCATTTTAGTAAAGTATACACAAATAGCCTCACTCAGAATACACTTTTAATGCACATAAAAAAAGTATTCATCTTACAAATTGTTTTGCAATCCAAATATACAATAGCTTGGAAAACAATATTTTAGAAAACAAAAGCCAATGTAAAAAGACCGCTTAAAACAACTAAAATGATAAAAGTTTCTGTTCTGTATGGCTTTGTCTTTACAGTTTTCTTACTGCATCATCGATATCAGAAATCTGTTCCTTCAGCTGGTTCCACTGTTCTGGATTTAAAGAAATACCTGAAATGCATTAAAAATAAATACTTAATACAGAAGAAAATTGTGGTGTAGGATCTTGCATAGTTATTTACTATCAAGGCCAGTTTCATAAAAAAAGTCTATGGGATAACTATTAACGTCTGAGCTACTTCAACAACCATTCTCAGTTACAAAGTGAAACAACTCATTTGGAACACTTAGTTTAGCTTTAGCTTATCTCTTGGCAAGTTTAAATTACAAGCAAAATGAGTATGGTATAACAAATTCATTCATTAGTATTAGGATAAACGCAGGATGTGAAATACAGCTCTGCCCTTCACAGAAGGCAGCACAAAAGTCCTGAGTGAAAAGGAAGAAATCATTAGTATTCCTGTTGGCTCCTAAAAGCCATACCTCTTTCAACTGAACTTCTATGCACTTTTGAAGTACCATCATTCTGGGGTATTTTTCCTACTGTTTCTTAAAGCACTGTAAACAACATGCACTGTATGAAGCCTTTTGGACAGACTCTGCTCCCCTTTGTAGCACTCACAAACCAATACAGAAGTTATTTTTTCACTTCAAGTTCACTATCAATTCTAGTGACATCCTATCAATATCATTCAGCGCCCACAACCCATGTACTCAGTACTAAATTTGTACTTCCTGAAGCTTGAGTCCAGGCACATGCTTCCTTTGTGCTTTAGTCTACTTCCCCTAGATTGCTATGCAACTCTATGCAAGTACAGACTCACAGGCCTACATCTCATACTCTCTCCAGCCAGGCTGAAGTACTATTGTAAGTACTATTCACCCCCACTCTCCCCCCTCGGTGATCAGGCTTCCTAGATTGCTTTCTTGCTGTAGGTCAAGCAGGACCTGAAAACAGCTGAAACTTTGAATTCCATTTCTGAGGCTCAGAACCTTTTTTTTCTTCTACCATCACTGTCTTACCCAAGCACCACCATAATTTTAAGCAGTGAGCAGTCTGCACGGCACTATTCAACACAGTTTTCCACTAGTCTTTAGAGGGCAGGTTTCTTTTGAAAACTGTTGTGTTAGGTGTGCTAAACATTATCAGGCAGCCAATTGTCATCAAGATCCCTGAAGCACATACCAGATGAACTGCTGGCTGTCCAGACCAGCCGTTTAAAACAAGTTGACACTGCAATTTAAACTTCTGTATTTTTTTCTGGATTTATTACACAGTATCAACTGCTTATGCTCTTTTTAAGATAGCTAGATAAGTGGCTTGTAAGTGCATCAATGGAACATTACACGCATACACTGTATCACACTATTATTAATTTTATCTCAGTAAAATCCAGACCCTTTTGCCACTGAGATAAATGTTGGCAAATAGCCTATCCATCAAATCTCACTGTAGTTTGCCACTCAAGCTGCATATACTTCCTACTTCCACCTCAAAATACAGCAGGCTGAAGTCCTTAGAAGTCAAAAGTAAACTTTAGATTTATTGTTGCTACTTAAAAAAAAACACAGATATTTCCCCATAGACTACCAGTACACCTGTTCATACAAACATATTCCAAATGGGTATTTGAGAAATGTTGAAAATGCTTCTCAAACTTTCCAAATGTCTATTCACAGTTTCACCTGGATACACCAGAGGAATTTAGCAAACCTTAAGCTAACATTACATTAAAGGTCTTCAGTCTCTAGAGCAGAACGTTTCACACTTACCTTTCTTAGGCACAACACGAAAACCAGTTGAAAGTAAGCTTTTCTAAGAGAAGTTACATGACATTAAGCAAAGCACTACTACTACAACTATCCTTGCATCCAACTTTGCAGGTGCAGAAGTTGTGTAAATAGATCAGTAAAAGCCCGCCAGAAAAAAGCAAGCATGGGAGAGCCAACTGAAGGTTCAATGGCTTAATGCTGTGCTGCAGATAAGAACAGTACCAAATCTTGAACACTTGAGGTACTTTCACCTTAATAAAAAAATTGATACATTTTTCCCAAAACTACTCAAATTAAATGTTAGAATTATTATAAAATTTGGTAGAAATTGGAGGGCGTAACTTTTTAAAAGAAATTAACATCTTATCACAAATGAGTAAGCTAAACCTTTTGAGTGATTTTTGAAATAAGAAATCCAACTGAAAAGTGAATTAAGTGAATCAACAGGGAAGGGGAAGTGTTTATAACTACCAAAATAAATCCTCTCATACTTGATGCCTTGTTTACATAAACCACAGAGGATCTATTTAGAAAAACAGATCTAAGCAAACAAATCTACTTTGCTCTTGTTTATAATATACAGATAAAACTAACCATTTGTAAAAAATATAAAACATTAAAATATATTATTCTTCTCTATATGTAGCAACAAAATATAAAACTCTGAATACAAAACAAGTTCTTCTGCAAACTGCAGGCACTATTTTGATATAAAATAACATGAAGCAGAAACCATACCTTTTCTGCCAGGCTTCATTTCACCTTCTTGATCCATCCAGTATTCTCTAATATCAATTAAAACTTTCCCTTTAAAGTCACGAACACTGACATACCTCATTTTGCCAATCTGTCAAAACATATATAAGGGTCTTTTAAGTACAGCATTCACTTCTCCCAGCAATATCAAACCTGGGACATGTGACATTGCACACTGCAGCACATTTTAGACACCAGGGAAGCAACTAGATCAAAAGCTTAATCCAGAGTAGTCAGTAGGCTAATAAGTAATGACAATATAAATGGATGAACGACTTAAAACAAGTTGAATATTCAGTGCTTAATGCAAAAGTAGATCTCCTATAATAAAAATACTTACATTCTTAACATGCTTACTTGTTATAAAAGCCACTTACAGTTTTCTGAAATAAAATTTTGCCTATATTACAACCATCTTTGTTTGCAGCAGCTGTAAACAAACTGGGAACGAGGACACTACTCCCAAACCTAAGATTTACTCCATTCCATATGTACAGAAAGCAAAATAGATATTCACATGAAATAATCACAATTTCTAGAGGGATTTTTGTTTTATTAATGGGGTTTTTGTTTGGTTGGTTGTTTTTTTGTTTGGTTTTGGTGATGGGTTTTTAATTATTATTTATTTATTTAGAACACGGTAAACACAAACAGAAATGCAAGATAGTCACTAGCTGCCCCAAGAGGAACACCTGCTCCGAAGTCCTCATGGCACATCCCTTGAACCATAGTTAAAAGACTAGCTCACCATAGCAGGTGCTGTAAAAACAGCATTCTAATCCTTTAAATTCACCAGCACATAGCATAGTATGAAATTACTTCAGAATTCCACAATTTCTGCACCACCGTGGAATTTCTGCACCACCTTAACTGAATTATAAGGATGTCTTGAGGGGCAAGGAGGACAGGCAGGGAGAGAGAAAGGGGTATAGAGAAAGGGAAGCAGTCACACTGATAACTATGCAGCACATACTTAGGCTCATTAATGATCTTTCCAAATTTGATTAAAAAAAAACTATTTGTTCACATAAATTCATAGTATAATGTGAATTTCAGACCCAGAAATTAGATATTAAAATCACATTCAAATACAACTGACGTAAGAAATTCTTAGAATTCTGTATGCATCTTCTGGATACACCTTTTGAAGACATAACACAACCTAAAGCGAACAAGTTTAAAACAGAATATTCCTGCTTGATAAAATATTAACTTAATTTTCAACTTCCTTAGCTTATGCACCTTGCATTTTAAGAAAATTTAAATAGGGCCCAAACACATCTTAGTAGCATTAAATCTGACTGGAAAGGTTGAACAACTCTTCAGTCAACTAAAACAATCCACAGATGCTTAAGTCATAAAATGTTATTTCACAGAATAGATACAAACAAGCATGTTTATGTTTGCTTGAAGTGATTTTTCTTCTTATGCAGATCTTGCCAAATTAACTCTAAAATTGATTCAAAACAATCAGGACCTCTTTAGATATTGTAAACCTGAAGCAATTTTCCTACTTCAAAGCATTCTTTAAAATGAATGTGACATTACAGTTTGTAAAATAGTGGGATTTTTTTATTATTTTATTAAATACTTTCACAGTAATACAAATTCAACACACTAAAATAAGATGTGATAAAGCTTGGGTCTTTCAGTCCAAACTTGGTCCAATGCCCAAGTTTTGTTAGCACTGCTGGCAAAGAATATCCTAAAAAGCCTACATGAATAAAATTTCTTGGGTTTTATCCCTTAATGCTTCAGTAACTTTTAAGGTCACCTGTAAAAATAGCTTCAAGTAGTAGTATACTTAGTATTCTGCAACACCCTTCTTCTTTTCTTCCTCCCATAGTCTATCAAAAAATATCAGTGCATTGCCAAGTAATTCCAAATTTGTTTTAAGAAAAAAAGAATTTTATAATGCAACAAATTACAGCTGCAAAGACAGTAAGAAGAGTTAGACTTGGATTTTAAGGATAAGACTATATGTCTTAATTGAACTACAGTAAGGCAACGGGCAATAATGCAAAGTTCACATTTACTCACTAAGTCTATGTTAAATGAAACAGTTCCATATGAAAATGCTGAAATCAAGTTAGGTTTTACATCACTGTCAAGATTTCAGCTGAATGTTCACATGAACTTTTGAATGTTTAGTTGAACTATATGCAAAAGCTGCCACTGCTGAAAGATATAAATAGACTCCTGAAGTACAGCTTCCATTAACATCTAATTCAATTAACCTCATCCAAAGGTTAATTTAAATAGTTAAGTAAATTGATGTTTCTTGATGTTCATCTACCTGCAATTCTGGCACAGACTCATTTCTGACCAGTTCTTTTTTCACACAATACCTGGTAGTCCTAGAATAATTTCACCGATCTAAGATATCTTTGTATCTCTATAACCAAAGCAACATTCCAAGGTTTGTACTGATTTATAGGAGTGTAGTTACTGCAGTTCATCCTTCACAGACAAGCTCATATGCTGCTTATTAAATATTACAACTCCTTAGATTAGATTACATTATTTTATTGTATTATATAAATCAGAGGGCATTAAAAGCACTATTTCCAGGTTTCCATTTCTTCAAATTAAATGCACTAAACTGTGTCTCAGTTCCTTTAACTGCTATGCAACTGACTTCCTGTATGAGTTTCAGCATCCACCTTCACCATATTTCCTCCTATTTCCAGTTTGTCTTAAATTGTGGAAGTAAAAAGAGAAAAAAAAAAAAAAAAAAAAGCAAAAAAGCATCCTTCTGCCTTAGCTGCTAACTATATGTATAGCACTAGAAGGAGCAAAATAAAGAGTCCTGTAAACAGTGAGATCTGCAACATAAACAAAGCCAATTGATTGTGAAATGCATCAGTGACCATCTAAGTTTCAGAATTAGTGTGTTAAACCAACCACTCTTCTAGTGCACTGTAAACTTACTTTCAGGAGCCTATAAACAATGATGACATTATGCTGGGAAACTGAAAAACTTTTGTCACAAGTCAAAAAGCAAGTATAATCCAAACATAAAAATAAAAATTAAAAAGGTGGGGTGGACACAACACACAGTTTGAAGTTTTGAAGAAACAATTTCAGTGCAATGCCTGATCATACTATGTGGTTCCACTCTGGGTAGTCATTAACACTGCATCCTGACAGCATTAACAAACCATATCCAAATCAGGCATAGGTAGATGACAGAATCTGTCAACCTAGCCAAAGCACATAATGCAGAGCTCACACTGGCTTGAAGCCAGAGACAGGAATCTATGTATCAACACTAAACCCTTCCACATTAACATGAGTAATCCTTAGGGCCTCTAGTAATACATCACAAATAGGAGTTAAGATATTTCTACACTCCAACTGCACCCAAATCCTTTAACAATTTCCAAAAGATACTAGGTGACCTATAAAACCTAAAGATATGCAAATAAATAAAATATACTCAGTCTCTTCATAGTGAGTTAATTCATGCCTACTTACATTTATACTATCCTTCATACTTAGTTTCGAAAATACCACCATACCAACACTAGTCTCAAGCAAAACTAAGAAAATGTAGATATTTATGAAAATGCTGAATCTTCTGAGTATAGCAGTCACAATGAGCTCTGTATGTAGGAAAGCTGTATGCTTCTAATACAGCTTGAGGGTACAGAACAACAAGCCTCTAAATTTCACATAATTTGCTGCCACTCCTACACACAATATAGACACCAGAGAACTTCTGACTATCCTGTGTATGCTTTACAACCTTATTTCCATCAACTGAAGCCATACATGTAAGTTATCCTGCAAAGTTACTTGCTATCAGAGATCATTTTACTGCCATGAGAAAGCAGAGAGTTTCTAGCATTACTAATAGTCCTAGAACAGACAGAATGATACCTAAAGACTTAAGACACAACTAGATCTTCTAGCATGGTCTCCCGAGTAGCAGGGAGAGAGGGGAAGCATTCTCAGACCTACAGTGTTATTTCTACACTAAACCAGCTGTATCGTAGTTAATGCACAGAAACTGATGTAGAATAAAAAAATCTCACAATGCTTTGCAAAACACAATATGCGATCTAAAAAATTTTTTTTGTTGATTACCTAATTGGCAGGCAGAGACTAACACTGATGTTTTAGGTCAAGGTGATACTCAAATATTTTTTTATGTATTATATATGACAGTGGCAGAATCTTGCTCTTGTCAGACTAATTAGGAGTCCTCTAACGTTTGTTTTCGGTACCTTTTAGTTATCTTACATCAAAAATGTTGAAAAGAATAATCAGAGCACACAAATATTTTTGCTTTTATTTGAAAGGGTTTGGGTTTTTTTTTTGCATGGGAGAAGCATTAAAAATTTTAACAGCTTTCTCCAAGGCTGAAATTTCTGAACTTAATAAAAACACAAAAAATGTTTTAAGTTGCACTTCACCTCATAAGTTGTAGGGAGACACCACCTCATTTTTTCCTATGTGGTTTAAAGCATGCCACACCAGAACTGAAAGTATTAAATACTTCCTTCAATGGAAAGGTTCAGGTATTGCCTTCAACTGAAGCTCTCCTTCATAACTATACAAGAAGGAAGGAGAAGAATTAAAATTAAAAATAATTGCCTGTATTATAGTACCAGTTAAAAGGTCTTCTCCTTAGAAAAGATTATTTTTTTCTGTATTACTTTGCACAGCTAGAGCCCCAAACCATTTATTTTGCCTTATTTAGTATTGAGGACATCATTAGATACAGCAGACATACATTCTTGCACAGCTTTCAGCACACATTGCTACTGCCTCAGCTAACCACAGCAGCTGCAATATCCTGAATTCACAAATGTATCTTGCTACTGAAAATTGTCAAAGCCTACCATCTTTTTGGACGTTCAGTGAGAATAACCTGCATCATAAAACAAAGGAACAAACAAAACTTATTCCAAGACACTGTCTTAAACTGCAGGAGCTAAGCTGCCCTTGACCTAGTTAAATAGGAATGAAGAGCCCACAGTTTGGTTTTCAAGAACCTTTCTTTCAAGAGCCCAGAGTAAAAACCACTTCCATGCAGAGACAGTCCTGATCTAATATTTACAGTCTAATCATGGTAAGTGCTGTATTACAGACAAAATGACTACCCAGAGTTACTACAAGCAAACATAAAAGGCTCAGATGAATTGCTACCACTCAGATTCTTTTACTCTGCTGAAACCTGACAACACTTTTTCTGAGCATCTCACCTGCATGCTAGCATTGTAATCCCCCTTAGACAAGTCTTCAGGAGACCACAAACTATGCTGTCAAAATATTCAGATCATCTCATAAAATTTATACTGATATGATGTAGCATGTTACCTTAACCAGACTCTAAGTCATCAATTTTACCTGAAACATATTTTCGTCTCTGTTACTGCTTTGCTTAGAAGAAGCTGCACCTTTTGAACTTTCACCAGTCTTTTGTTTCTTTACAGGCTTTTCTGGAGCTACTTGCTTTTTCCGCTTTGCCTTGGGGGGAAAAAAAATAGAAAGACAACTCATTCTCTAAGTTACAGAGAAACTTATGCTAAATGGCACAAACTACTACTAAACAATGCACAGTACCACCTTCCTGATGTGAAGGCAGGAATCCAATACAGTACATTTAAACTGGAATGGAATAAAAAAATATAAAATACCACAAACCTTCAAATGAGCCTAATTATGTTCTCAATTAACCATAACACTTTGGCTTTAAAGATAATTGAACTACATCAAAATACACGTCAAAAATCCTACTCTTTGTGCACAGCAATACTGTTGATTCAGTAGTTTTAAAAAAATGTTAAGTGTGATGGAAGTTTCACCTTCCTTACAAGGTGAAATGGTGGATTAAAAGTAATCCAGTGTCACAGTTTAGAGTCAGGACAGCCCACTAAACCTGTAACAGACACTGTTAACCCACCTCCCTCCCCAAAGGGGAAGAGAAAGAGAATAAGGGAGAGAGACTTAGCTATTAGAAAAGGAAACCAGAACAGACTTAATGCAAATGAAAACAATAATAATAAAAAAGGTATATACGCAAATATATACATAAACAGTTTTGAACCCAACCCCCCTGATGGCAATTGCATGACCGTCACCGCTGATGCTGTGGAGCAGGCACCGGGTGAGTCCCAGACTGGGCCCCGCAGCAGATGGGAGCTGTGTTCAGGAGCTGGATTCTGGTACCGGATTCAGGAACACACTGACTGGGATCGAAGGCAGAACGGACAGAGTCCTCCTTGAATGCTGGCCATTGAAGAAGCAAGGAAGAAGCCAGAAAAAGACGCAAGCCAAACAAAGCAGGGCTTGACCCCCCTCTTCTTTCAGCTTCACATTGAATATAACACATATGACCCTCATTGGTCAGTTTGGGGTCACCTGCCCTGTCTGCTCCTCCCTGCAGGTGCAGCCTTTCACTTTCCTGCACCCCCCAACGTGGTACAGAAGATCCAGCAGTGGCCTTGGTCTGCACACCAACCCTCAGCAGTAACTCGGACCATGGGGTATTACAACTGCCATAAGCAGATGCTGTGGGTGAGACACATGCGGCTAACATCAGAAAGTGCTGGTAGAAGAGACTGAGCTGAAAAGTAAAATCACTGAACAGAATTAGTTCTGTTCTCAATCAAACCAGGATATCCAGGTACCAAAATGGGGTGAGAGGTGGAGGGTGTTTGTCCTCAAAATTAGTCCAAATTCTTGCCAGCAGGCGCAGCTTACAGAGAAGCTTTCTATCACTGGCCACAAAGCAGGAAATTATTCCTGCTCATGGTTAGATATATCATACGAAAAACGCTGAGACCAAAACGCAACTTAAGAAAAAACACCTTAGTGAAAAGCGAAAAGCATCCTATCCACCCTAAATCCTAATCTTGGGAGGAATTTCTTTTGTTGTTGTTGTTAATAATTGTTGAGGGGCAAGGATGTTGTGTTAAGTGTCTGATAAATCAAATGGAATGACGTGCATGTTGTGACATAATGCTCAGGTAATTCCTTAACCCCAAACTGAAATACGAGTTAATACAGTAGTAATAAACTGCATATAATGTTCACCTTTTTATCCACTTCACTATCCGAGTCACTGGCAGATGAGCTTGAAGACACAAGTTCCTTTGACTTAGGCATTCTAGGAAGAGAAAAATAATGTGAGAATACTATATAAGGAACACATCCCGCTACGGGTGGAAAGCCACCTTCACAACTACTTGTAAAGGCTCATCTTATCCGAAACCCTCCTAGAGATTTTCCTGCCTTTTCCTATAAGCTTTAATACCCATTGTAGATGCCACCTCACACTTTTCCCCTCTTTTATCTGTTCCATTTTCACTGCAGCTGCATTAAATGCAGTGGTTTAGTTTCTCAAGTGTTCATATACCCCTAGATATAACAGAAACCATAAGGTAATAAAATACAATACTGCCCTCCAGATGAATTCTTTACATTAAACTACTAAGGCCCTAGTATTATCTATATTCTTATGTGGCATTTCATCCAGACGGATTGGCAAGCAATGCACTGCATCATTATCATACATGAAGCTAAAGTTTCCATTAATAATACAAAAGTCTAAAAAATACCTCAGTTATAGTAAACCACAGTATTGCAAATAATATTTCCAGTGCAGCTTCAACACATCAGTCACTAGAGCTTATTCATTTGCCAGACAAGTGGACATTTGACTACCCTTGAATGCAGGCTGCCAGGTGTGCTTCTACATCTCTCTAATATGCAAAAATGTGGTTAGATATAGCAGATGCACATCTTGCCTGCTACTAGAAAGTCTTTGTAACAAATAAATAGCTTATTTTTTTCTTTCAGAATAAAATTAAACATCCCAGGAAGAAACTGTAAGTGAACTATAGCTAGGAAAGGCTAGGAAAATATTAAAGTATATCTCAGAAAAGAAAAAGGAATAGCAAGTAGTTTTAAACTAGCAGTGAAAAAAACGTGCAAATGGAAAAAAAAAAAGGCGTCTGAATAATACTAATGGATCAATGTGGTTCTAAAGTAGTGTAAATGGCGTCATAATAGCTTGGAGAACAACGAAGGAAGCTGCACCACCGAGTATGAAAAAAAAAAAGTATCGGGAAGCACACATAAACCACATTGAAAGATGGAGACAGAGGACAGCTGGAACGGGACAATGTAAAAATAAGCACAGCAGTGACATAAAATCAGGGAGTTGAAGAAGATTTAATAGGCAGGGGGCGCGGGACTTAGCAGGGGATTAGCCCATGGTCTGCATCAGGATGAGGCAGGGACAATATGGAGGAAGGTGGGGGTTGCAACTGGAGGAAGAATAATTAGGGGGTGGTAGATGCTCCTCAGGAGAACCTGGCAGGCATAGCGTGGAGACACCGAAGCACCGGTGAGAGCGAGGGCAGAACGAGACGGGCCAAGCGAGGCCAAGGCAAAGACAGATGAGAAAGACAAGTCAAGAGGAGCTAAGAACACCAGGTAGGCGGATCCCAGCCGCCATTATCCTCCCCTATTCCTCTTTTCGACGGCTCGTGTTGCCCCCCAGGGAAAAGGAGCGAGGGCCCGAATAGGGTGGCGCAAGCAAGGACACACAGGTCCTGCCGGGGCAGCGTAGTAGCAAGCGGGCTGCAAGTCAACAGCGGTAGAAGAGGGAGAAAAAATAAAAAGCATAAAAAAGGGCTGGGGGGTGAAAAAGAAAAAAAAAAACCCACTTTTATTTAAATATACCCAAAAGAAACAAACTATGCAAAAATTCTAAAAGG
>JANHFX010013099.1:5054-31723 GCA_027560015.1 Chloroceryle amazona | reverse complement strand
GCCCCTCGGCCGCGCACCGCCGGTCCGCGCGCCGCCGATCTGCCGGCTCCTCTCTCCCGCAGGACTCGCTGCTGGCGGACGCCTGCCCCGGGACCCGCCCCTCCCCGCAGTGAGAAGTCGGACCCCGGCCCCGCCCCGCCCCGGAGGGCGCAGAGAAATAAAGAGCTCAGCGCCACCGGCTCTGCCCGCCCCTGCCCTCCCACCGACCACCTGCCCTCCGTGCCAGCCCGGCACCCGTCTGTGCTGCTCCCTGCTCAGGCACTGCCCTGTGCGAGGTGCCGCTCGCCACAGCCGTGCCCCAGCTCCCCCTTCCTCCAGCACCAAGGGCTCCATCAAAGCAGCCCCTGGGGCACCCTCGCACTCCCCGCAGGGTCAGGTACGACACCTCTTTTGCTCCATCCTGGTGCCTCCCCGCCTGCACTATGGCCATAAACTGCTCCGTGCTGGACACTTTGGACCCAGCCTATGTCACACCTGCCCCAGCTGCACCCCGGGTTCTTGGTCATGCACCCAGAGCTACACCTCCTGCCCCTGGGCAGGCAGAGAAGAGCGAGAAGCACCGCACTGGAGGGAGCCGGTTAGTCAGTTAGTTAGCACGTTGCAGACTTTTATTGAGCCTTGACACTACGCACAGCACAAAGATGTCAGATGCCACAGGCAGCACTACAAGCATTTGGTTAGAGCAGCTATGTTAACACCGATCGGTCACTCAAGCCACAGGCAGTTTGAAAGGCTGTGACAGGCTTGCACATAGCACAGAGACGAGGCAGGGATGTGTCAGTCTGATAGGCCAGCCTGGCACACTGCTGGGCAGGAAGTGCAGGAGAAGAGGGGCGTGTGCGTGACTGTGTCTGTGTCTTACTGAGGGCTGCTGACACTTACACATTGAACTGCAGCACATTTCTCTGAGGAGTTACCTGGCAGAGGGTTCTCAGCATGGACCTGGTTCCTCTCCCGTGGCTGTCCCCGCTCCTTGACAACACTGAGCCTGTACAGCAATTGCCCAGTGCTCACACTCAACCTGAGCCTGTCCCCATGCTAATCCCCCAGCCTCCCCCATAAACCAACAGCCTTTACTCATCTCCCGCACCCTGTGGGGCCCTCCCACCCCTCCATGAACACCCCTTATCCCTTCATACCATAGCCATCACATTCCCTCGCACTCAGCTTTCCTGTGGCATGACAGATTCCTGTTTCTTGTGGTCAGACAGCATCAAGGTTACACAAACTCTCATCCACCCCACCCATCTAACTGCCCTTCACTCCGGCCCACCACCATGCTTGTTCCTCAGGGCAGTCAGAATCCTGGGCCAGAACAGCATGGCCCTGAGCCAGGTGAAGAACCCACTTTCTGCACCTCACATCCTAAAGTAGGTCTGAGCTGCCTGGGCCTCCAGGCTATCACCCTCATCCCCTTTCCTCTATGCTCAGAATCACTATTATCACCTTTCCTCTTCCTCCTCCTCAGGAGGTACCACAGTGCTTCATGTGGCTACACTCCCCTTTCTGACCCACTGCACCCAGCAGCACTTCATGCTCGCACCCTGTCCCAGGACATCCTCGCCAGCCCCTCCATGCACCTTAGGCCACATCTCAGCTAACACAGGTGGACCTGTACTGACAACCACCTCTGCTGACAACCCTGCACCTTCCCTGAAGGGCTGAAGACCTCATCACAAGTCACAACAGACCGTACAGCATCAGTTGCCAAAATATTGATGGCACATGGCACCAAACCCCCAAAACACAGGCAGCACATGGCACTAAGCTCACTCAAAAAACACAGGTGTGTCACTAAACCTTAATCCCCCCCCAGCTCTCACACAGGCCTTGAACATCCTTCACATTTAACTAACACCTAGAGAGTCACCAGCTGGTGTGGGGAAGGATGGAGGATGAGGGTTGCTGGTACCAGTTCTGGATAGGTAACACTGCTGATGCTCTGTCACCTGTGATGCATTCACTGATGTGCTTCACTAGTTGTCCAGTTGGCAACTGTCCCCTCACTGTCCACCTGCAGAACCACTCACACTGTAGTATCCAAGGATTCTGGGGCAGCTACCGACCTGACACACCTTGTCCCACCTCGTGTGGGGGCCTGCATTGCATTTACCAAGCACCAGAGGCTCAGGACTCAATTTCTGAGCCACTTCCCTGGGCACAGAGCAGGGAGCAGCAGCTTCCACCACCAGCACTGGCTCTCCACCTCACCTGCCCCTCCAGAGGAGCACTCCCTGTGGCTCACTTATGACACAGAACAAGCACCCATCCTCTGTCCAGCTTGCAAAACACCTCAGGGAAAGGGATGGGGCCAGTGAAGGGAAAAAAAAAAATAAACACACCATCTACACACATACGTAAGTGTCAAACACCCTTTAGTGGGAGACAGAGGTGGTGCTGGCCGGGCAGCCCGGCCCTGTGTACAGACTGGCACTGTGCTGTTGCCCAGAGTACCTGGCCCTTCACCGGATGTGCACCATCTCCTCCAGGAAGGGGGTTTTCATGCAGCCTGTGCAGAGCTGATCCATCCAGAGTGGAGCCTCGTGCTGCAGGGGGGTGCGGCGGGGGTAGAAGGTGAAATTCACGTCATAGTTCAGCAGGCAGCTGATGGAAGCCATGTAGATATCAGAGAACCGCACCAGCCGTCGAGAGAAGTATGTGGGGTTGTGGAAGGTGCGGAAAATGCTTCCAAACTGGGGGTTGAACAGGTTCTTTGTCAGTGACCTGAGAGGAAAGAGATGGTGCTCTAGATAAGGGGCCAGGGTCCGTCCTCCTCCAAAAGACATTCTGGAATCACCCCAAGTACCTTCCCAACCAGGCTGTAATGCAGAGAAGCCCCCGTGCAGTGAGACTGTGATGAATATTCACCACACTCTTCCTTACTACAGTACCTGTTACAGGCACAGACCTACCTGCGGTGTCAGGAGCTGTAGTTGCAGACAGACCATCAATCCCACCCCCTCCCTAGTACAGGATGACACCACCTCCCCTTTCCCACCCTTCCCTCAAACCAGTCCAACCTCCAAGGCTGTACTGCTGCTTTCCCCACCCCCAGACATGGAACACCAGGGGACCGCAGGCCAACAACAGCTGCAGCACCACTGTCCCCAAAACAGACCCACTACACGCCTGGGAGCTCCTGAAAGACCTCATGAGCGAGGGGGGAAACGTTCACCTGATCTCCTGACGTTCCTTCATCCACTCCAGCAATACTTGCTTTGACTCTGCATCCTGATACATCTACAAAGACAAGAGCAGAAAGCACCACTTTGTCAATCCTGTAGACCACACCTTAGCTCCCCCATTTCCACTGTAACTCCCAAACCCATGAGTCCACTAGAGGAGGAAGAGATATTTTTGAGAACACAGGCAAGATGGTACGTCCCGCAATTCCTATGCTGAGCCCAAATCACAGAGTCAGAAGACCCTGCTCAGGCAGGAGCTGTTCACCTGCATTCTCTCCAACAGCCCCGTCAGAGCCTGCTGCCAGGTCAGGGAATGCATGTACTGCTCTGTGTTTATGATTCGAATCTCCGTCTCCAGTTCAGGAACAATGGCTCCAGTCCTCCAGCCATGACGCAACATGAGGTCCTAGAGGTCAGGGTGAAAAAACAACCATGAATTCAACATAAAGACTGAAAGCCAAACACAACCCTGTTCCCTAGAAGTGTGATTTGTTGCCGGCAGAGACTCTCAGAGGACAGGCATCCACAGCCCACACCAGGTCATGCCAGTAACACCTCTCTCCCAGCCACCAGTTGTATGAAGCACTTAGAAATGTTGGATTGACACAAACAGCTCTGAGGTTCACAGACCAGCAGATGTTCTTTACCCACAGAAAGTACTTCAGAAGTCCTTTCTCCACTGCTTGATGCTGTGTGAGAGCAGAGTGAGGATGCCTGTGTGTCCTCTGTGCCCGAAAGCAGCAGCCTGGCAGGGCACCCAGCATAGTGCACCAGAGTCCTGAGCACTCAGAGCAGGGCCCTGTTTTACACTCCAACATAGCTGCCACCACAAGAGTCACATGGGCTTCCTCCCACCTCACTGAAGAGCAGACACCTTTACACTTACTGCAAGGTCACTGTAGAGATGGTCACCAAAGTAGAGCACTTTGGACCCACGCCAGCCTGTCAGCCTCAGAAAATCAAAGAGGTTACCCTGCAAGTGAAAGGAGCACAGAGAGAAACATGGTTACAGGACAGATGCCTCCAACCTCACTGCATGGTACTGGGCAGCCACTGCACCACTGTCAAGGAAACTGGATGTGCCACCTTAGGTGTGAGCACTCTCATGAGGGGTCAAACTGCTTGCTAACCCACAATCCAAATCCAGAGGTTTCTGCCCTTCCCCACCTTATTTCACTTTCTTAACATGTGACAAACCCACCCTGTACATCCCTCTGCTTTCCTTAGGCTACAGAAAAAGGCTGAAACTTTTCCAAACCTGCAATAGGCAATTCAAGGGAAGTTCTGTGCTCTAGGGCACAGCAAGTCAAGAGGACTACACGGGCTGGCAACAAAAGGAAGGAGTTTAGAGGCCAAATTAGAAAAGCCTCAGTGATGGACAAAAAGAACCTGAGATGTTCTGGGCTTAGAAGTTGTTGGGATCAAGGTGGTAATGATTTCACCTCACAGTGTATGTCAGAGGTAAGATGAGCACCATCATGCAAAGCTCTTGGAGTCAGGAGCACTTAAGGCTGTTCTCACAGCCCTGACCACCATCCCAATCCCAAAGACTAACACCACCCACATGTTCACAGAAATAGCTTAACTAGGCCAAAAAGCCAGGCAGCTTGGGCAAATTCACAGCTAAATAAAACAAACCAAACCCCAAAGCACCAGCTAAAGCATAGCACAGAGCAGCTTTCAGTGCTCTCCAACCATCCGTCTGCACACAGAGGAGACTTCAGGGAACCCCCTTCCATCTCCACACAATCTTTCCACAGGCCACAATGGAAACAAAACCCACTAGAATAGAAAAAGGCCCCATCAGTGCCAGCAGATTAGACTGTGCCAGCACAAGCAATCAATAGAAACCTGAAAGCAACAATCTCCAGCCAGTCTCCAGTGCCAGTAAAGAGCTAGCATATCTACCCAACAGCACCAGGCCAGGCAGAACACCCCCAAACACAAATCAGCTCCCACAGCATTCTGAAGCCCTGCATTTGGTGCTGCAAAGGGTGCCCAGAACCAGAGCTCTGGGTCTTCTGTTACTGCAGCATCACTAGAGCCACACAGACTTCCCTTAACAGCATGGAAACATGGGGCTAGGCAGGCCTCTGCTTTTCTCGGATGCAGTGTTGCTGCTCCTTGCCTGACGGCCGCTCACAAAGCCCCTGGCAGAGCAGGGTAATGGGCCACAGCCCTGGGAGGAGGATGGTCCTTTTGCTGTGCTCCAGTTACCTCAAACAGCAGTGACCTGACAACTGGGGAATTTGTGCCTGGACCTCCACTGAGCCATAGATCTGTTATGTGACCTCCAGCAACTGGAGGTCCTCATCCCCTCCCAAGACAACAGACTAGGGGATGGATGGAAGTATGTGAGTGCCACAGAGAGGCAGAAAGGAGGGACTAGAAGACCATTGCTTGAACTTCCCAGTCCCCAGTGATCCCCGAGGTCCCATTTGTCCCATAGCACAGCCACCATACAGCTGTGCTTCAGGGGACAGAAAAGAGTCATCTCAAGAGGCCTCTAGCAACATCACCAGCACAGCAAGGTCCATGGCCACTAACACTTGCCAGAAATAAGCATATTGTGGCACTTCATGAAACCAAAAATGCTGGGGACAGGGTAGACTACAACCAGGATGGACACCGTCACATCCCAAGAACCACAGTTGATGCTGTCAGAGGAACATTGTGGTGTGGGAGAGAACTGGAGAGGAGCCCAAAATCCTACCCATGCCTCCCTCCTCCCTCCTCTTTTCCCTTCTTCAATGGACCATTCACTTGGGTCAGCAGATACAGGTGGTCAAGAGCAGGATTTAATTCAGCAATAAACCCCATAACTGAGGTGCACCTTTTCTGCTGAGGGAGCTGTTAACCCACTGGGAAAGTTTGCCCATGGGAGAGAGACTTTGTACGAGCTCTGCTTGCATGTTCCCAGCTCCTAGCTCTTGGCAGAGGATGGGACACTAGCAAAGCACTTTGACAGACTCACCAGACAGGACAGAGGCTTCCCAACAGCCCTACTCAAGGACATGACCTACTTTTCTACCACAGGTCAAGTCCCAGCTACTTGACTGCGATCTCACTAACAGTTTCCTCCCATGGGATTGGACAGCTCACATAACCAAGAACAAATTGTCCTAAAGCCAGAGGCAACTTGTTCTCCCAGGGGACAGACCAGCTGCAAGGAGAACACCCCAAGGCAGCAAGTTCACCAGAGTTAACAGCCCATCCTTTGGACATTCTTGTCCTTCAGGAAGAGGAGAGTGACAGGAGACAGGCTTCTACCCTACTTGATCACCCTCCCTCCACAAGTCCACCTTTTCCACCCTTAGGGGGGACAATTTGGAGTGAGGTGCAGAAGATCTCTGCATACACATCAGATAGTAGAGCGCTTCTTACCTTGAACTACCACCCTCCTGGGAGCCCTTCCAGGGCAAGAGTTTCAGGACAAGGATATCAGAAGAGCCAAGGGAAAACTGTATTACCAGCCACACTGCATAATGTCAGAACAGAGCTCCTAAGGGGAAGGTTTCATTGCACACTGGGGCAGGGGACATTCATCACCCGCTGCTACACATTCAGGGGATGTTTCCCTACCACCCCTTCTCACACAAACAGGGCAGCAGAGAGAACTTAGCACAGGTCCTCTTGAGCAGAAAGGCAAGCACCCAACACCCTAAGTTACCTGGCCCCGTTGTGCCTTTCTCCCTCTTGTCCCTGTCCCTCCATCTCTAATGAGAAGCCCAGTTGAGCTGGGTGGAATACAACACTGCTGTTACACCCTTCTGCAGCACAACCTACATGGAGCTGTGCTTCACACCCCTCATGCACCCATTCATTTTACCTCTTTGTAGATCTTGCCTTTCTCCAGCTGGTTTATTTTGTCCCACTGCAGTGAGCCATTATCATCCAGTTTTCGAAAAGGTCTGGAAAAAAACCAGGGGAGATGTCAACTTCTTTTGATTTTTGGTGATCATTACCCAGCAAACGCAGCATCTGAATCTGAAAACTTGTTTGCCTTTGTAACAACTCATAATAAAAGCTCTGAGTGAGAAGTGACCTTCTTGGCCTTCTGCACTATTTTCTCAGGGGAAGAGAAACTGTCAGAGGGAAAATTTTTGCAAAGTGCTTCCGCTGACTGTAACCAATTCATGCCGATATCCCTAACATCTCTACTTGCTTTTCAGATACAGACAAGAGGGGGAAAAAGTAATAGTAAAGACATCCTCTGAAATGCTGAGGCCAAGAAAGTTTTGCCATGAAACTCTTTGTCCTGTTCCAGTCTGGCTGTACCCCAGCACAGCAGAAACTCTGCACTGTCTTATAAGGATAAAGCAAGTTTGCAGAGCAGATGGAAAGCAGCCTCTGTGCTGATCTTGGCAGCTGACCCACGCTAGCTCCTGTTGTTTTTGTGGGCTTGACTGGTTACCTTCCACTTGGACAGAAGCAAAACAAGGCTGAAGTTACTTGACCCCCATGAACATTCATGCTCAGTGGGAACATTGCTCCCTCTTGGGGTAGGACTGCCAATCTGTGAGCTCCAGGATCAGAAGATGCAAGTAGAGTACAGTCTCATCCAGAAGTACTGTTGTGATCCTGAGCTGCTAGAGGGCAGGAATCCAGCCTCCCACCAGCAGCTCTACAGCCTACCTGCACAAGAGGTTCCTCAACCACAAATGGTCTCCAGTGCACACCTGCATCTTTCCTCAGAGAAAACATTCCACAGTTCTCTACAGCTCACCATCAGGAGGTTCCCCTCACTTTGGATGTATGTGCCGTGTCATTCCACTGGCCCACCACATGAGTGGACTTTAGGCATCATGCAGCCATAAGGTTTTATCTCCTAGAGGGCCAGATCATCATAGCTCCAGGCTACATCTGTAAGACACTTCACCCACATCCCATGAAGAAAACCTTTACAAGGTCAGCACAGCTTATAAAGCCATTTCATAGTTCTACTCCTATTTATGCTAGTGGCCTGGGAAACAAGGGAAGAAAATACATAAAAAGAAATAATAGACCTCTCCCTCAAGGGCAGAAATTCCTGTTTGGTCATAAATTGAGACAACAAAGCAGACACAAGTTCCCAAAGCAAATAATCCAAAGAGCAAAGTGAGGACAGCAGCGTGCCTATCAGCTAGTCCTCTAGCAGTTCCTAACTGACCACAAACTCCATCCGCCACATACAAATGCTTCCAGAGCTGCCAATTGCCCAACAGCATGTATCCAGTAACTACTAAAACAAAACAAAATGACCCAAAAAACACAAACCACACAGATGATGGCTGTGGGAAACTGGAAAATGAAAAATTTTGGCACAGTCTCAAGACTTAGAACCAGCTCTCATACACACCATTCCAATCTTCTTTTCTTTCTAAAGACTGAAGTGTGCTATTACCTCTAAAAATCTCACTTAAGCTCACATCCTAACAAAACCGCTGAGGCTTAAGACAGGTTTAGAAACATGCTTTCTGCTTGGCATTATCCATCCCACCCACTTATTCCCAGACTTGTCAGTTTTCATCTCCTCAGAGAGTATGCGAGAGGGCTGCAGCAGGCTGGATGCCTACCGGACCTAGATTTATGCTTAGAAAACCATAACTCTTTTGAAAAGTAAAAGGAGCCTTTGACTCCGGGGGAGGGGGCCCAAACCCTGAGGCCCACATGCATCGATGCAGTATTGCCCCAGGACACGTACTTCCGCCGATCAGTGAAGAAGTTGGGCTTGTCAGCTTGCACAATGACCATGTCGAATAAGTCCCGCCAGTTCTTGCCAACCATGTGCTTCATTCCTTTGTCCCTAAGGGGAAAGGAGCAGAGAAGTTAACAAATAAAATATTTTTTCACCAAACACTGCATCTTGTAAATTTACCCTCATTTCAGTAACAAAGGAAGCACAGAGATTTGTGAATCCTCCACGGCGCTCTCATTACATGCCCATGGAGTAGCACTTTGACTGTTTTGAGCTGTCCCACCCTTTTCTCCTGTACCATGGGAAGTCCAGAGAAGTCTATGGTGCAGCAAAAGCTGCTAGAGATAATCCAAGGTGGCAGCTCTGTAATGTTGTGGTCGGCCACAGCTTCCTATCTTCTTCAAAAAGTGAAAGTCAACAACGTAGTGAGCTGTGGGGTGCAACATTCACTCTCGTGACTATTGCCACAACACCCTCTAGCATACACCCTTCAGGTGCCCACAGGGGAGACTGCGCTGCACAGCTCTGGATGTGCTGTGGTGATCCATCGATGTGCAAAAACGGTACTCACACAAAGCTGAAGGGACTGTTTGTAATGAGGAAGAGCTTCTTCTTGTGGTTTACCAGTCGGTTTAGCACAGCATAGATTTCATCCCCATGCAGAATATACTGTTCTATATCAGAACAAAAGAGACATCAGCAGTTGAAAAGTTTTGGCGTAAGTCATGATCACATCTCTTTAAAAACAAACCCAAACCTAGCCCCTATGCCACTAGGGATGCAAAAGGCTTGAGTTAGATCCACCTCAGGCAGGCAGGTAGGTAGTAAACCACCATGGTGACAAAACGGCCTTCCTCATCCTCACTGATCCCATCTAAAGGAAGAGAAAGACCAAGGAACTGAAAAGAGCTGGCAAAAAAAAAAAAAAAAAAAAAAGAGAAAAAAAAAAGAGAGGGTTGACACCAAACTGTCACAAGGGATGGACACAGCCACTCCAGGCCTTGTTGCTACTAAGGAGCTTTCTTTCCCCTGAATTGCCAGGAAGCCTTCCCAGGTGGTGCCTTTGCATGTCCACATCATGCCAGGGACCATCATTCCTCTTTTATAAGCTGAAGGAAAACAGAAACACAAGCAATGCAGTAGCCACTTCCTCCATTAAAACAGATCCTCCACCTGACCCGAAACACCATTTGGTTCTTAAGGCCACTCTACCCTTCAGCTGCCTCTAGCCATGCCATAAGTATTCCATTAAGTTCTGTGTCCCCCTGACTACTGTGACAGTGTGTAGGGCCTACACAGAGTCATCTTAGATAGAACACCACATAGTATGAGATATACCAAAATCGATTTATTGGAGCATCTCCAGAGAAGAGTCACAAAAAAGCCCAGAGGGCTAGAGCACCTCTCCTATGAAGACAGGCTGAAAGAGTTGGGGTTGTTCAGCCTGGAGAAGAGAAGGCTCCAGAGGGACCTTCTAGCAATGTTCCAGTACCTGAAAGGGGCCTGTAAGAAAGCAGGGGAGGGTTTATTCACAAGGGTTTGTAGTGACAGGACAAGGGCTAATGGCTTTAAGCTAGAAAAGGGTAGATTTAGGTTAGACATTAGGAAAAATGTTCTTTAGTATGAGGGTGACAGATCTCTGGAATAGGTTGCCCAGATAGGTGTTGGAGGCCCCATCCCTGGAGACATTCAAGGCCAGGCTTGATGAGGCTCTGATCAGCCTGACCTAGTTAGAGATGTCCCTGCAGGGGGGTTGGACTAGATGACCTTTAGAGCTCGCTTCCAACCCAATACATTCTATGATTCTATGATTCATTCTGTGATTCTATAATTTGGCACCAGAGCTCTACTGAACTCACCCAGATCCTTTTCAATCCATTTGTACATCACTCCTTTGACATGTACGTCTCTAATAGC
Source organism: Chloroceryle amazona (assembly GCA_027560015.1). NCBI lineage: Eukaryota > Metazoa > Chordata > Aves > Coraciiformes > Cerylidae > Chloroceryle > Chloroceryle amazona. The sequence goes on along the minus strand of JANHFX010013099.1, from coordinate 20,944 downwards.
ATCCTAAAGAAAAGAGCAGGGAAAAAAAAGTTTAAGTTTTACATATGCATTCCCATTTCCTAGCATGCAAATCTACTGTCACCACTGACAATCAGCACAGTAATGACACCTCCCCTCTTCTTGCTGGGTGAACAAAAGCTACATTAATGCTGAGCAGAGGACCTTGGTGAGGCTCACCAACATGCCAAAAAGTACACCACAGTGGCTATCTCAGCTGATGCAATACAAGGGGAAAAAAAACCCTCAAAACCTATCCATGAAAACACAACTTTCTTCCTGCTCCTAGAAACTAGCCTGTGTTAACAGACTGTTACCAAGGCAATCAAGATTCTGCAACTCCAAAATAATTTACTGCCTGAAAACCATACTGGCCCAGACACTCGCCAGCTTTTCTTCCTCCCTGTGCCTGTGGAAATTCTGCCAAATGTGACCTGAAGGATGGGAGCATGGCTGAGGCAAACAGCAGCAGGAGTCAACATCTGTGATTCTAAAACACTCCCTACAGCTCCTGGCCCCTGATGGCCAGTGGGCACAGGCAGAGCAGAAGTCTGCATTAAGAGGGTGAGAGTTTTGCCAAAACAGAGCTGCCCACCTTTTAGGAGGGAGGCAACTTAAAACAGATACCGTCAGGGGCATCCAAGCATCCTCTATTTTCCAGGCCAGAGGCCAAGATGCAATGCATTTTTGGACACACCCAACTGAGATTCTTCCAAAGTCCCCATCCAATGAGATATGCCAGACACATAAAACCATTTCCAGAGCAGCAACACATTTTGCAGTGGTTCCACATGCACACACTTGTTTTAATGGTACTGTTCTTACCCCTGACAATTCAGATAGGTAAACAAATGCTGCTTTTCCCCAGGACCCTTAAATTTCTGTTACACTACATGTGCTCCTTCAGGAGTTGCCTTTTCAGATTGGATTCCCACACTCATCACTTAGATTGCTACAGTGACACGTGCACACAACGCCACACAGTCCCCTGGTCTCCCAGCAGCACTGGTGAAACCTGCTTGTCACCCCACAAATCATCTCCTTCAAAGCTGGGAGAGAAACAGAATTTACAACTTACATGGGGGACAATGAATGAGGAAGGCACATCTCGTTCACCGAGTCTGCCTCATTGGGAAGAAACTGAACAAAAAGCAGGAGTGCAAACAGGAAAAGAACTTTCTCTCTTGACCAGCAGGGGCACTAAAAGCAAACAACTCTTCAGATTTGTGTCAAAACTACCTTTGCAGAGCAGAGAGATTCCAGTGTGCTCCTTCCCTAAACCCCTGCCACCAAAAAGCAAAGGAAGAAAAAGGGATAAAAAGAAACAGAGGAAGAACTCAAAGGTTCCAGCAGGTAAAATCCTGGTAGCCTGGGGAAGTGTCAAATAAGGCTGAAAAACTCCTCCAAAGAAAAGCAAGGTAAAACTGGATGGTTTTGCTCTCAAATATAAAGCCACCAAACTGGTGTGACCGGACTACTTTGTCTATATGTCAGCTCCAGCCTTTACCATTGCCTCAGGGTCTGTCCTTTTGACTGAGTTTGGGTGTCTGTAGCACTCAACCTGCTCCCAAACACACCAGGATTACCACTAACAATTCCAGGAGACTGTCAGGTTTAGACATGTCTTAACCCACTGTTGAGCCTATGTTGTAACAAAAGCAGGGCTTATGCGAGTCCTCTCGGCCACCTGTCTGTGTAGGCACAGAAGGATCTCTGTGATCGTGTCCGCAAAACACTGCGGTAACTGAGTGTGAGTATAAAGAAAAGGGGTAAGTTTTGCAAAAATGTTTGTTTATCTTCATTGTACAGAAAAGAAAAAAAACAAACAAAAAAACCACAACAAACAAACAAAAAACCCACCACCCTCTTCTGGTGAGAAGTCCCCAGCTTTTCAGTATAGATTTCAGGCATTGACACAGATTTTTCCATTGAAGCTCTCTTCTCTGCCTACCTCAGTCACTCTTCAGAAATGACCACATGCCACAGCAAAGGATGTGAAGAGAAAAGCTAGGATCAGCACTCAGGAGTTCTGTGCTTTCGACAAGCCATTTGCCCTGTACTGAGCATGCAATAGGCTATGGCAACCACCCACGAGCTCTCAAGATTTCTTTTAGGAACACATCCATTTTGACCTCAAAACACAGCTCAGAAGGCATTCTTGTCAAAAGGCCTCAGGAGTCAGCAGTATTCTCTCCTCCCATTTTCCCTACCCCAAGAGTGAAAACTACAAGTAACATCCTAGAAACATGTTAAAGTCTTGTGGGAAACTGGCTGGCATGGTCTTATCAGGCACTAACAGAAAGTCAAAATGTAAACTGTAATACTTGGCTGCAGCAAAGCTGCTGGGGTGGATCCTTATCACAAAAGAAGCAGCACAGATGTGGAGCTCCACTTCTCTCACAAGAAGACTGAACAGCACATGTACAGGCTGCTACTGGTGAGCAAGCATAAGGTTCCCACATGGTACAAGTCATGGAAAAAGGCATGTGATAAGGCTTTGGCTACCAAGGCAGATGCAACAGAAGTCACCCAGGGCAGCAATCTCAGCACTTACATCCTGCCTACAGCACTAACTAAGAAGTCAAACAGTATCCCCGAACAACACTGATAATCCCATGCAGCCTTCTCAAGTGCCAGGAGTGAAGCAGGAAGTGAGCACCTTGGAAAGCTACAGTCACACACTGGAAACCATCTCGAAAGGATCAGACTACTCTGTAATTCAAATGGAAGGGGTGGAATCTCAGAGCAGGCAAGTGCAGGTGTTTCACGACAATCGCTGTATAAAGCAAACTGTTTGGTATATGGTCAGATCAAGTGTCTCTGAAAAGCGAGATATTAACAAGAAAACATAGAGCTTATAAGTCTGCAGAACTACAAAACAAGCTTTGTGACACACTTCCCATAATAGAACCTTAAATCCACCCAGCCCAGATAATGTACAGCAACACCAATTCTGTAGTACAGACAGAAACCTAACATGTTCTGAAAACACACATTTGAGTATCCCCTGGTAATGCTGTACTTTAAAGGGGCAACACTGCTGCCGTGTTAGGCTACTCACTAACAGCCCCTTAGGCCTGGGTACCACAGAGCTCACCAATGCTAACAAGCCAACGAGCTCCTTGTTCTGATGTGACATGAGCTGCAGCGCAGGTGATGTTTTACTTACAGATATATCCTTGTAAAGATGCACCTGGTCAAACTCAATGCCATGAGTTATGAAGTAATCAATGACTGAAGAGAGTAGCGTCATTTCAGGAAGAGAAAAAATGTCCATAAACTGCTTAAGTGATGGGCCCTGGAAAGAAAAACCAAGAGAGACATATTAAACAAAAAATACTTAAAAAAAAGAAAAGGAAAAGCCAACAAAGAAACTCATATCACTGAGTACCAACCGGCTAGCAGTGTTCCCCAGGAGTCAGTACGGGGTCCAGTTTTATTCAACACCTTTACCAGTGACCTGGATGAAGGGGTGGAGTGTACCCCCAGCAAGTTTGCTGATGGTATGGAACTGGGAGGAGAGGCTGTGCTGCCATCCAGTGAGATCTGGACAGATGGGAGAGCTGAGCAAAGGGGAACCTAATGAAGTTCAATAAAGGTAAGTGTAGAGTTCTATACCTGGGGAGGAATAACCCTATGCATCAGTATAGGTTAGGTGTTGACCTGCTGCAAAGCATCTCCACATAGAAGGACCTCGTGGACAATAAGTTATTCATGGGACAGCAATGTGCCCTTGTGGTCAAGAAGGCAAATGGTATCCTGGGGTGCATAAAGACTGCGTCCAGCAGGTTGACGGAGGTTCTCCTCCCCCTCTACACCACCCTAGTGAGACCACATCTGGAGTATTGTGTCCAGTTCTGGGCTCCCCCATTCAAGAGAGACAGGGAAACACTAGAGAGAGTCCAATGGAGGCTGTGAGGATGATTAAGGGCCTGGAATATCTCTCTTACGAGGAAAAGCTGACAGCCCTGGGGCTGTTTAGTCTGGAGAAGAGAAGACTGAGAGGAGATCTTAGTAATGTTTACAAATTCTGAAGGATGGGTGTCAAGTAGAAGGGGCCAGTCTCTTTTCAGTGCTGCCCCGTGATAGGACATGGGGCAGTAGTCACAAGCTGGAACACAGGAAGTTCTACCTCACCACAAGGAAAAACTTCTTTCCTGTGAGGGTGATGGAGCCCTGGAACAGGCTGCCCAGAGAGGCTGTGGAGATTCCTTCTCTACAGACTTTCAAAACCCACCTGGATATGTTCCTATGTGGTCTGCCCCAGGGGAGCCTACTCTGGCAGGGTGGCTGGACTCTATCTCCATGGTCCTTTCCAACCTCTACCATTCTATGATTCTATGAACTGGAAAACATTACAGGCTAACAAAAAGAAAAACACTAATGTGGAAAGTCCCAGTCACTCAGCAAGTAGCCCTCTCTTCTCAACCTAAAAGCGAATCTAATGCATTAACACTTGACAAAACAGAGGCTTCTCATTCACAGAAATCATTAAACAAACCCAGGATCACTAACATCATGGGGTGAAGGTGGAGGAAGTGGGGAATCAGTCCTAGACACTTTTATTTTAACTCCATGCCCTCTGCTTCCCACCTGGCCTCTTGGCATTACCACAGGGGCCAAAATACAATGCCCTGCTATATAAGCAGCTATGGTCCATACTGGAGGTGCTCCACTGCCCATCTAAACCAGGCTGTGACATTGAATACATGGGCACCACAGGTGCTCTAACCACATTCCAGTGAGGTTTCACCCAGCTATGCAAAAATAACTCCAACAAGCAGTCTGTCAATGCCTGCCTGCCTGCCTTTGAGATGCTACGGAAAACCCAGAGTAGACACAAAGAAGAATCACAGAATCATTAAGATCGGAAAAGACATCAAAGATCGTCAAGTCTAACTGTCAATGCAACACTACCCTGACTGCTAAACAATGCCCTGAAGGGCCGTGTCTACATGTTTTTTGAACACCTCCAGGGATAATGATTCCACCACTTCAAAACAAAGAACTTCATCCCACCCAGCAGTCAGGTGGAAACGGACAACTAAATCCTGACCAAGGAATAACAACTTGCATTGGGCAAAGTTGCAGCTCCCCTGTATGCTTGCTATTTTTATTGCCTATCAATCACAAACATATCAGCGGTTTGACAGTCACCTTTGGTTCCAGAGAGGCCTTCCAAGAAAATAAAGCTTGCTTATCCAGTATGTACATACCTACAGTATGTCCATACTGAGTCTCACTGTGGAGATGAAGCTGGAGTCAGTTTTTACATCTTTCACTGCTGAAGTGCCAGATCAGCCAAGGGGACAGTAACTAAGGTCTTGTACATGAAAAGCAATTTCAGAATTGCAGAGGCCTCTCCATGAACCCAATCACCAGAGGTGCTCTGGCAATCCAGTCACATCAAGCCTGTGCATGTGAGCTTTGAGCAATCCATGTCTGACAGCTGCAAAGTTGCAACTCTAGGATAATACTGGCCCACATCAGAAGGCATTAGAGCTTAGTGAATGCATTGTATCAGAGCTATATGAATGACAGACATGAAAGCAGATCACAGAAGGCACACATGGTGGAGCTGACAGGCCACATGCTGTCTAATGACAAGCCTGTGCTGCTGTCACATCAGGATGTAACAACAGTAACATCTCCAATTTAGTCTGGTCTGGTAAGAGATGAACAAGAAACTAGCACTCGAAAGGCAATATGGGGACAACACAAACGGGGCTCAAGAAAGAAGATGCAAAAGCACAGAGGAAAAACAAACAGCATTTTGTCTGAGGTATGCTACCAAAAAATGCTGCAATCAAAAGCTATGCTGGCGTACTGAGGGTTAGAGAATTTCTATCTATCCAGCCATCCAGCACAGGACAACTTGACCTACAGGAGAGAAGAACACAAAGAACACACTCTGGTTTGGGCCACCTACTGCATACGGTGGTGCTGCTTAGCAATACTTGCTGAATCCTTTCAACAGACTTTTGTCCATTTTGACATGTGGTTGCTAAGGGAACATTTCTCCCACTAGCAAAACCTAAATTTCCTGACAACAGCCCCCACCTTTTTTTCCTGTTCAGGGATTCTGAGATGCAAGAGGGACACAGACAAGAGGTGCCTACTGAAATCACAAGGTATGGGATTTATCAGAGTGCAGCAGAGCAGCGACCTGTCTCACCAAGACCTTAAGCACAGAGGAGACAGTTAAATGTTCAATGTTAACTGCAAAGACTTAACTGGTAGGTAGTCAACTCTGATTTCGTTTTTGTGCCTTATGTCATCATCCTACAAGGCATGTGCAGCCCCTTAGTGACCTCAGCTTCCTTACAGCAGACACATTGACACAAGTCAGGATGAAAAGTGGGCTGTAGTTTTAGAAAGAACACTACATATGCTTTTTCCACAACACCCATAAGTTCCCCACCTTCATTGCAGGCCATCACTAGTCCTGACAGCGAAAACTACACTAGTTGCACTGTCTAACTCTAGGCAAGATCTATGCCTACCTACTGGGGGTGTTGAGATGCCAGTCCACACGCTCCTACCAACAGATGAAGAAAACCCTTAAGTAAGAATGTTTACACACTTCAGCTACATCAGTCCCACTTGTCTTACACCTTGTTGCCTGGAATCACTGACCTGGCAGACCTTCCTGTTACCCCTACATGTAGCAACATCAGCTTGGCAAACTAAAGAGGACAATGTCAAAGATCCCTATGAAAGCCTCACTCCACACCAGTTGCAGTGCACCTGCTCACACCAGCAGTCATCTTAACCCAGATGCTTTCCCACTAAGGTGTTAGTGGCACAGGCTGAGCAGACACTGCTGGATGGAAATGTTATTAGTTGTATACAATTCTGTTCTCTTTGGGATCCCCTTATTAGTTTATGAAGCTGATTTCATTCTTATGAGAGGAGATTCACCTTTTTGCAAAGAATAATCTGCTATTCCTACCTCTGTGGCCAAATGCTATACCAAATTTTTCACTCTTAAACTACAGCTGAGAAGAGAACACCTGTTACACACAAAGAAGCACAGAAAGGGACCTTGACACAAGCACCTGGTCTACAAAAGGCCAAAACTCAAAGCAGATTTCATGTTAATATCTAAAAGGAAAGGTGAAATTGTCTCAAATTTGCCAAGAGTGAGGAGAGTTGCGTAAAGGGAGGCTAATCAAATGCTGTTTACAGACAGATAACGAACTTGAAACAGAAACATCCTATTTCAAAGCTGGACACAACACTGAGCTATAAACAGAGTAGATCCAGAAAGCAACCACTCAGATGAATTGTTCCCCAGAGATAAATCAAAAGTGACCTTGCTGGAGGCTTTGCACAGCACACTCGAAGGGGTATTAGCAGGGGAAGCCTGTCCTTCTCCTTCTAGTTTCCTCTAAGGCAGATGAACTAACAAATGGCAAGAAACAAAGCCATTCTGGGGAAAAAGGGATGCAAATGGCCCCTCTTGCCCACTGCCCATGCTAGGAACTTAATGAAGAAAGCTTTTCCCTAACTTCCTCTAGTTAGGGAAACTAAAGAGTTTCTACAGTTACTATGAACAGAAGAATTTCAGCCCCTTACTATGACAGTAAGCTTTTCTGCCTAAATAAAAAAAAAACAAAAACCACCAACAGCTATGGAGGCCAACCCTAGGAACAATACTCACTGAGTATGTCTGAAGAGGGGGATGTGCGTGGGGAGGTCTCTTTCACGAAGTAAAAAAACCCCACCCAAAACTGAAGAGAAAAAGTCATTGCAAGCACCTTGCTGGTACACACTCATATCCCCTCCTGCACAATTCACTGCAAACATCAGCACTGCAGACTACCCCGGTAGCTTGGGAGCTAGATTTGGCTAAGGAAGAAGCAAGGAACATCTCCCTGTCAGTCTCCAGAGCCATTCAGCCCTAGGCCAATAGCCTTGGTGTTTAGGAAAGCTCCTCAGATGGCTTTCACATGCTAAACTGCTAAATAACCTCTGGGGCAAATTCCTGCTAGAACAAAAACACACACTGCAGCTCACTAGGGACTGAGCCTTTTGGAGTCCAAGGGAAGCTGGAGTCATTTGCATGCTCACACAATTCACTCTGTTTTCCTAGCCGTTAAAAGAGCTGCTATATCACAGCAGTAAAGGGCTCACAATACCTTGCCATAGAAGTCACTCATCTGGTACAGGGGGATGTGCTGGGTACCACCGTAGAGTTCGATTACCTCTTCATCAGGCACTGGTTTGAGCCCTCTAGACACATAACAGAAATTATTTGTCAGTAATCACCAGCCTGCACAGAGCTACAAACTGCAGAAAAAGAGAAGAGAGGACAAACAGGCTCCTTTCTAAAACTCACACATTTCCTTTGCACAAAAGAGACAGCCAGAGAGCCTGACAGTTCCATGGTTTCTTAAGACTCATATAAAATGTCTCCCAAGGTTCACATAAAATCTCTCCCAAGAGATTTTTCAGATACCTTGTCTGCTCGTTCAAGTTAATTGAGGGGCTTTATGCACATTCCAGCAGAGAGTTCAAGCAGAGGTCCTCTGTACACTGTCAATCTGCTGACAGGACTGTCCCACCTCATCAGCCCCAGGACCTGACTTTGGCCACACTGGATTCAGTGTAGAGGTTGTTGCCACAAGGTGTATCATCACAAAAGGTAAAAGTGTAGGAAAATACCTTTTGGAAAATTAACCTTCCTTTCTATTCAGTTTTCCTAAGCAAAACAAGTTCTTTGCTAAGAGATTGCTCTTTTTCCCCAAAACACCATAATTATGGGTAGGGGCTATGAGCAGTACGTTTCGTGAACATCAGGTTATCTGACTGCTGCAGGTTTCGCTTCTTGCACAATTTTTAATGGTTGTTTACTCAAGCAAACAGCAACTTTCCATTTCTCTTTTCCTATTCAATCTTGTTACAGGTCTGAGAAGTGAAAAGTTGCCTCAGTTGTGCTCAAAAGCAAAGGACTGTTTAGGGAAAGGACACTCCAAGACAGATAGAACCAGACAATAGGAAGAAAAGGTTTAACTGCGTTTTAGATCAAAATCTCTTTATGAAGCTGAAATGAAATATAGAGCCGCACCAACCCCACTTTCCCACCCTCCCAAAAGCTAGTACTCAAAGAAGCCAATTCTCTCTGGTTATGAAACTCCTTATTAATATTCTTAGAGTGTTTACTGTAACTGAAGCTTAACAGCAAAAGGGCAGAGTTCAAGAAAAAAAAAACACTGGCTTCCACGCTCAGGAAATACAACACAGATTTGCAGGAGCTTTGCTTCCGATGTCTATGAATTACTATTTCTTACACACCAATCCCACTTGGTTTTCTCCCCATCTCCAGTCACACACTTTTTGGAGAAAAGTTTGCTCCGCACTGTTCCAGCCGCTTATTCCAAAGCACAGCCAGGTCTTCTTGGAGATCAACAGAAGTGAAGGAAAAATAGGACGACCTAGGCCTTAAACTGAATCCGGATTCTAATGCATCACCACTTTATTGACATGTCTGCATTGCTTTATGATTTTATTTGCACATCCTGACCACTCTCCTCTTACAGCAGACCACTGCTGGGATACAGTCCTGCATGGAGAAGACAGAACCACATAGGAGTGTAGGACCACATAGGAGTCCTTTCCTAGTTGCACTGTTTGCTCACAGATGTTAACCCATGCATGCTATAGCTGCAACTACATGCAGAGTACGTGACCAGATGTGCTATTAACCATGACAAAAAGCTCCAGGTCTTCCCACCCACACTTGGCTTGAAATGCTCGAGAAAAATAACTCCTTGCAGTTATGTGCCAGGTAAGCATTGGAAGCAAGCACAAACAGGATAAACCAGATGAGACTCTGCTCTGCTAAGAAAAAAATCCCCACCAAATGCCATGAACATACACTTGGACTTAGTAATCCACCTGTGCATATATGGGCGTTTAGAAAATGATTTTCAGAACTGACAGACCTATATGCCGTCCCCAGCTGGACATAATGGAAAGCATCGATCTTCATGAGAAGACTCTGTGATAAGGGATAGATATTTACTGTTAGAATTGGGTAGGCTTACACTGAAACCTTATTTAAGATTCAAGTTCCACACAAATGGCATTTAGAAAATAAAAAATATAAATAACCCACTTCAAGCTGCACTTACTCTCCACCTACTTTTACACACGTTTACCCATAATGAGACTTTTTATTGGCTTCTCTGGCAAAAGACCAACTTTCTATTAGCCTATATACCACTGCATGTTACACTGCAAAGTTTGTGGACAGGGATGTGGTTGGAAAAATGGAGGGAACAATGTTTCTGTGACTCACAGTCTCTTATATCCCCTTCAAAAGGATACATATTCCCAGGGAGTTCTGTGTGCATAAGACATCTAATTCTCCTCACATTTATTCTAAGTAGAACTAAGGGGACACATTTTGGTTTAGAGCACAGCTGTTCCCAGACATTTTCTCCACACACAAGCCCTCCTCTCCACCACTTCTGCCCATCTCCAATAGACATTTAAGCAAAGATGTTCACCAGCACACCAGGCTAGGAACATTAGACCTTTCTTTGCATTTTTTTTTTCTGTCAGACTCCTCTATTCACGAGTAATCCCTTCTCCTCCACCCATCACTCTGAAGCGGTAACACAAGTTCTCTGGGCACAGAAAGCAGCCTCACACCAAACCCACACTGCTTTGCAACTTGTGTAAAGACACAGCATTAATCTATTTGTGCTGCTTCTACCACAGAACAAGGTAACAGATTCCAGAGAGCATTCACAACCTTCAGGCACCTTCTTTTACCACAATAACCTATCAGCAGAGCTTGTTACACCATGGACAGACATCCCACTAGTTTGTGGGGAGTGCACACAAATGTGCTGAAAATTTACTTGAAAAACTGGGCAGTGCCTGTTTATGTGTTTTGCGAACTCTGATCCTGAGAAAAGAGTCATCACCTTCTACTCACTCCAAGGACACTTTGCTTGTCTAGACCAGTCGCCTCTCTGTTTCGTTGATATATCAGCCAGAGATTTAAGCAGCAAAAGAAACTTCAGTTTCTCATAGATCTACTTCTTCCTTTGTAAAGCTGGAGGTGTGAGCAGTCTGCCACCACAGTTAGGACAAAAGACACAGGAAAACGTTTTTTACTTCGTTTTTTTTTTTTTTTTCCCTTCACTGTGGCAGAGCAACACACACACTCCAGCCTGTACTGCCTGCCTCCCTGAATTTGCTCAAAGCTCAGCATAAGAAAAGCTATTACAGTGAAGTAACTTTCTCTGCTGTGCTCCCACCCGACTGCCTGGCTGCAGCAGCCAGCATGACATCACTGGGCATCAAGATTTCAGGGAATCAGTCCAAAGCACTGAAAAGGGTTAAAGCTAATGCTGGCACTTAGCTTGCCCGTGCTCCTAAGAAGCATGCATCTCAAGTAGCTTGGATTTCTTTCCAGGCAGTCCTATTATTCAGGGTGGGGGGTGGGGAAGGCTTCCTAAAGCATTCTCCTGACAAGTCATCTCTATTATTAGAGTAAGGTATAATGGCTCTGCTCCTGGCAAGTACTTGTAGATGGAAGATTGAGGTTTGTTGTTTAAATTTCCTGAAAGACAGAAATGATTGCATAAACAAACTGAGTTTTCTATTAATTACCTTGTGGAATTAACTGACTTAAATTTGCAAGGCTGTTTACCAGAGGTCTGTTCTAGAACGTCCCATTTTCCTAGAGGCTACACAAGAACAAAAGATAGATCTTTCCCCTGGAGGGTTTATAAGCAAAAAGAACCCAGGCACAGCCACCCAGACTCACTGATAGTTTGGTGATCGATGTTATTGCAAGCAGTGACAGAAAGTAATTCCACTAAAACCATAATGCAATGGAAGACAAAGCCCAGGGGACTGAGCTGTGTACACCTTACCTTTTGTACATCATAGTGAAGTCCACGTATGGCAAACCCTGGAATGTAGTCATACTTCCCAAGCCCTTCTGGATACTGGGAAGACAAATGGAGACATTGTCAGAGGCATAAGCATTGGGTTATCAATGAAATTATTTCACCTGTTGAGCTGGCTTAGTCCCACTAGTGGTGTCACCCCAGACATAAACTGACCAAGGAACAGGAGCCCTTCATTTTGCCCTTTCAACAAAGTGGATAAATGGGGAAAAGCATAAAGGATCAGGATCCCCAAGACTAGTTTCTGTCATGTAAGGAACAATAGCAAAAACGTAAGAGATTCACTCAGGACGTGAGGATGCTTCTAGTAAGCTCCATTCAATGCATATTTTTGGCAAAGCAATGGCACTGCAAAACCCCTCTAGAAACAAACACATGACAAGAAGAAAATGCACAGAGCAGTCACCTATTACAAAAAGGGTGCCCACTGCTGGACATGCTACACAGCGTCATCCCCACTGGCTTGCACATCAAGTCCTGTATGGTTTCAGTGTTGGCCCACAGTTCATGTTTATCTGCCACAAGTACCTCAAACCAGCAATTCTGTAGGCATTATTTCCATAGTTGACTAAAACAGACCAGACCTTTCTAGACTAAGGTTCCCGCTCCATACTTATAAAACCTCAGGAATGTAGAGCATGGTAAATTGTCTCAAAGGAAACTAATTCCACGTATACACAAAACTTTCTGCAATCAAAGATTATAAAACATGAAATTTATCACAATAAATGGAGTAACTGACACAAGCACACAATGTGGCATTTTGCAAGCACATCTGGGGCATTGAAAAGACTGAAGTTAAGCTTAACTGAGTGGAAATTTTTAGCACATAATTACCTTGAATTGTTCTATTAGGATGTCCCTGGCAGTGTTGAAAATCATAGAGTGTAGTAAATTAGAATACTGTGCTAGTGTGTAATCGTAGTCAAAGCCATATATCTCAACATCTCCCAAGCTGATCTCATTGTTAGCGTAGATAGCGGCTGGGTTGAGGAGATTGCAGACTCCTGGTGGAAGGAGATCTAAGAGAAAGGAAAGTGAAGAGGTTAGAGAAACTGAGATTTCAACTTTTCATTCGGGACCTGTGAGCAGCTGAAGTACCGCACAGCAGCAGCAGAGGAGCACAGCGCTGCTGTCGACAGCTGCTGCTGTTCAGTCACACAGTCCTCCCCAGGAAAAAACACACTGTGAAACCCCTGGCTTCGTCTGCTGCTGATGCAAAGCACCTTCACACTAAGACTGACCTTTTGTGTCAGTAAGACACAAAACAGTGTCTCTGGCCTACGTGAAGCAAAGCAGGCCTGAGATTTTGAAGTGTCACATTTCCAGCTCACAGCAGCCACAGCTTCAGCAGGCTCACCAAATGTGAAAGGCATCTGCAGAATATCACCAGAAAATCATGCGCCTCTCACTTAAAACTTGAGCGAAACAAACAGGCCAACCCTCCTCCCTGAGAAATGTAGATTACTTCAAATTAGAAATGTTGAGGTTTGCCTTTTGGCTTTTTTTTTTGTTTGTTTCTCACAGAAGCAGCCAGAACGTCACAGAGCAATCCTGTAGGTACCATTAGGGCTTTTAAAATTATTATTAACGATCAGCATAAAACAAGGTTTTGTACAAACACCAACAAAATGTAAAAAAAACAAACCAACCACACTAAGCTACGCTCTTCGAGCACGTAATGCTGATAGCAACAAGTTATCTGCTTTCCTCTGATAAACAGCTGGGGAAACAGCTCAGTCCTTGTGCATGGCTTGACACTTCAAAACAATGTTACTGTTCAAGGTGCCGGTGAGTAACATTTTGATCCGCAGACCACTGGGAAAATGGGGGTTAAGTGGCCTAGCAGCTGAACTACCTGTGCATCTTTTTTCAGAGCTAGTTGAGAGAGCAGAGAGTTTTAGCTGCACTACAGTGGCAGAAGCAAGACAGACTCACACCAGGCTTCCCACTCCATCAGAGCTATCCACTGCAAGATGGAAGCAGCATTAAAAGGAAGGAGCATTAAAAATAGTTCCCTGTAGTAGGTTGTCTAGTCACACCCACACTGGGGGACAGAGAGAGGAAGGAGAAATTTCCTCCCTCCTCAAAGATGGGTAATTTTTTCTTTGAATGATAGGAAAAGTGCAGATATTTGCCAGATCCTACACAGCATCAGTGGGTAGGATGGTTTTTTTCCCCTTACTACCTTGACTCTTAACAAGAAGCCCTGTGCTAGTTCTTTAGTGCTTCCCTGCTATAAAACCAAGTTTCATCTGAATCTAGAACAAAAAAAAAATATTATTAGAAAGAGATATCAGCCATTCCCAATAAAGACTTTGTCTGGAATGATTACAGAATTTAGGTAAAAGTCCAAAGTACATTTGCAAGCACTAATCCGAAGAAATGGGATTCAGATGTATTTCTTTTTCAGGGGAGAGACATGTTACAAAACATACCCATCCCTCCTAACTTACTTTCCTTTGGCCTCCAAATGCAATTCACCACATCAGCTAGAGAGGAATTACTGGGGGGGGGAGGAGTATTTTAAGGTGGGAGAGCTGACTTACTGGCTACACAGCAAGAACAAGAGCTCTGTTTCAATGACTCCGTTGGTGGCAAAGTTCCTGGAAGAGGCTGAAGAGAGCGGACACAATCAGAGTACCTTCCATGGGGATTTTAAAAGATGGGAAACATAAATAGGTTTCAAATGACCACAACTTTCATCCTCTCATCATAAATGCTCTTTGCAACATAAACAGACCTCCGCTTCCTGTCCTCACCTCCAGATGACTTCTGGGAAGATCTTTTTCTGAGCATACACCGGGATTTGCAGGGCGTTATTTTATTTCCTCAGAAGGAAAACACCACAACCCTCATCACATCACAGTGCAAATATGCAGTGCTTTCCTCTTCTAATTAAAGTACCTTTTTTTTTTTTTCCCTTTACAACAAACACATCTCACTTGCTGCTACCATATCCCTCCAAAGAAGTCAAGCTCTTCCAACAGTCACCATTTACTAACGGCTTTATGACAACACATTTTGATAGTCTGAGAGCAGCGCAAAATACCATTGCCCAAAGCCCATCTCTCCTTTCAGGGATGACATGAGACCATCTAGATTCCACAACGTATGCCAGCCACAGCTTTTGCCAAAAATGGAGTTAGGAAAAGCTAAGGGAGCATAATGATTTTGTAACAAGGAAACGGTAGTCTTGAGATTTGCCAAGTGCATGAAGCAAGTCTTATCTGTGATCAGAAGGGTAAGCAGTTAACTGTGCCACAGTATAATTTATGAAGTATATTTAGACCCACTGGATGAAGTAATTCTTTGCCCAGCCAGCCTCAAATGTACAGAGTCTCTGTGCTGTTCTCTGACAAATCATTTTACTCCACTCAGACATTTTGTCACTAACTTACACAGTACATTCTCTCACACTTCATAACGGCTGAAAAAAGATGCACACACTCGTCCAAACGCTCTATCACCATTGCCTCAAGCATGTGTTCCCTAAGCCTGCTTCCTGGAGCACTGCACGTCTCCTTGCCCTGTGCGTACCACATCATCACCAAACCAGCTCACAGCAGTCTGCTGACAGTGTGTTTTTTTTCCATGCTGTCATCCTCCATCTTAAATTTACAGTAGTTTCAAAGTCACTGATCTCCCAGAGAGCAGGAAAAAGCTCTGTGTTTCAGTTGAGAGGCTCATGCTGCACATTTGGCTCAGTGGAAATAGATGTCCACTTGCAGTGTCCACTTGCAGATGTCCACCTTGCGCTCAACAGAGCGCTAGGTGTCCGTCTCCTCTTTAAGCTCATGCAACCTGTCCACAGGTTTAAACCACTGCACAGAAGAGACAGAAGCTGGAAGCATGTGCAAGGTTGGTTTCAATAGGACCGAGAGAGGTTTCAAGAAGTTTGATGCCTTGGCTTGTCTTTTTTCTTGTGGTGCTTGTTTTTGGTTGGTTGGTTTTGCCCCCCCC